>FIZR01031238.1:0-27628 GCA_900060175.1 Ferrisia virgata
AAAAAAAAAAAAAAAAAAAAAAAAAAATTAGAAACGAAAAAAAAACGGAAAAAATTTGGTTTGTTTTTGTTTATTACTATTTTACTAATTTTGTTTTTGTTTTTTTTTGTTTTTAATGATGAAGCAACTTTTTTTTGGTTTTTAATTTTGTTTTTATTCAGTTTTTGAAACCCTGCTGAAGAAGAAAATAAAAGAACTTCATTAAATTAATAAAAATTCCAAAAAAGGCAAAAGAGATTTTCATTCAATTTTATGAAAACAGCATTGAAACTTGTCACAGCATACAGTTATTTGTAATAGATACATTTCCCAAATCGATTCGTAGAGACTTTTTCAAATAAAATTAAAAAATACACATAAAAAAAAGTTTAGACTCATATGCATCGTCACAAAATCTTGGAAAAAAATTAAACTTTGAAAGAATCTTTCACACATTTTCCTTGCCTAGTCTACACCTAATCCCGACGATGAAGTCTGTAGTGGACAACATTCTAGTGGTACTGATATAATTGGAATAATATTCAACTCCAAAAAAACAAATTGATCAATAAAATTTTTCACTCGGTTTCAAGAAATTAGGATTACTTTAGGCCTATATCTATTTCATAACGATACAAAATGTCCAATTGAGAGAAAAGATCTAATCTGTAATTTCACTTCTCTGAAAACATGAAAATGTCTGCAACTTGTGGATTCCAAAGTACGTATTTTTACAACAAATTTAAGAATTCTACATAAATATGTTTGTGCTTTGCGCCGCGAAACAAGAAAGTTTTCCAACTGAATAGCTTAACTTTGAACCGCTTAGCTCGATTTTGATTTTCGAAATTTTCAACTGACGAGAACTTTTCTTTTGTAATGTACCTATTTGGCAATACTCAAAATTCCTTCAATTATTAAAAACCGGACCTTTTGGAGCGAAAAATAACGTACCGTAACGATCGCTATACTCATTTTTATTTACTTATCCGTATCTCATTAAAAATGGAATATCTGCTCTCCAAATGACACGATAAGTAGGTAATCATTTCTCATCATCAAGTTGTATATACGAAATAAATAAACGATTAGGAATTTTTGAACACGAATTTTTGCATCAAAGGGATATTTGCAAACCTCCCGCACGTGCTGCTATTGATTACACAAAGACACAGTCAAAGGTGCTCGCGTGGACGAAAGGGTTGTACCAAGAGGGAGATTTGCGAAACTAGACACGCACTCGACCATTCCTCGTGTGCGAACTCGCCCACCCGTTTGTCATTTACGCGTGAATAAGTTAGGTACTTATGTCTACGGATTGAAGATAGCCTACGAGCGGCGCGTCTTTATTAATAATACATTTCTATCGGATAACTTGTTTTCAAAAGGTATAAAAAGGTTTGCCTACAAGGTATTCAGTATCTTAAGTAAAAAACTCTTTTGTACAGGCTTGATTGTACAGCGTAGCTAAGTACTTAGGTCTACATACTACATTTATATACGCATACGCACACGTATTTACTTACATATATGTACAGTGTTTAAGTCTGGGTAAGTGTACATAGGTAGATGTATGTTTGCTAGGCTAATCACCATATTGTAATGTAAGAGATTTAATTACGTCAGAGGTGGTCCTACTTGATTTTCATTTTTTTTTTTTTTTATTCTTTATTACGGACACGGAAAATAGAATATGGCGAACGGAAGCGCTTGCGCAAATACCCATCGTACCTATACATATTAAAATATTTTGTGCATTAAAATGACTTAATTACTATATTGCTTAGATCGAAGTCGAAGAGGAAACATATCTGTGAATATTTACGAGCTCTATATAACGGTAACGGGATGATTTTTATCGTTATATATTATACCTATAGGCTTAATTTTAATTACGCGATATTTTTTAATAATAATTACTCGACCATACCTCCTTACTCACACTACAAGTTACATTACCTATAAGTGAGTATTTAGATGGCATTAGGGACATCTGTATTCATGCGTATCCTAAGATAGAATTCGCAAAGGAAAAAAAATACCTAATATCTAATAATCGTACAGTTATTGGACATCGTACAGTAGATACCTAAATAAAATATCTATATCATGTGACAACTGTTCATTGCATCATGACCAATCGACGGAAAATGTATAACGGAATTGAGCAAAACTTAGGATTATCTACGTACAACGGATGATATTAAAATAACGGATTATCATAAGTATAAGTAATGCTGAAAAACATTTGAAAAATAAAACGTGCAAAATGACCTGTTTCTGCGAATAAGTCTATTTCCTCTTCGGTAGGTAAGTATACATACTTCATTACGGTCGTGCTCAACCCGTTCATCATTTTATTTACGTGATAATTGTTACTATTAACGGCGACCGGTATTGAACATTGGCGTGTGCTAAGCAACATAAAGACACAAACTTCCCTAAGAGGAGCGAATATTTGCGACGAGGAGAACGAGATCGCATCTGTAGGAGTTTCAATAAAAGGCGTATCGCGCATTCCTAGGTTCAGATATTATCACGTAACCAAGTCGTATCACATACAAAGCTGAGCTGATGCCATGATTAATTTATCCTTAAAGGAGGAATCAATCGCTAATGCATTTCTTGTTGGAAAAAAAAAAAAAAACTGAAATACTCGTAAGTATTTCATCGGTTAGCATCGTTGGAAACTAATAGATGAACACTACAAAAAAAAAAAAAAAAAAAATTGTAAACACGACTGGTTCATTTTTGAGATTTACTTTTGTAATTCCTCACTTTCAATTTATCATTTACATTTACGCAATAAAGTGATCTGAAAAAAATAAATAAATATTTTTGATTCAGCTTCAGCTGGAATCATCCTATAGAATATTTTAGCTGACTAGATCGCAATGTAAATGCACGTTTTCGTCGAAATTTCTAAACTATAAAAATATTTTGACTTCTATTTCTTCATATTATAGAAAATTGACAGGTGAAGGTTTTCCATAAAATCCAAAGTACACTTTGATTTTATATAAAAATTCAAAAATTTACCACAGTTTTTAAAAACTTGAACATTTCTTCAAATTCTCTTAAATTACACCAAATATTAGAGAATCATTTATAATTCTTTCGACTAAAAATTCGAAAATTCTTGGAAAACTATCTCAATTTATTAGACAACTTCCTGCAAGTATTATAAATAAATATTCAGCTGATGAAGTTCTTTGCTAGAAAAATGCAAAATACAGAAACTAATTTTTATCTAGATTTTCTATGTCATATTGCCGATGAAAACCAGGCTATTACAGTCTATCGACCTATGGCAGATGAGAGGGAAATATCAACAAAATCCGCTATTTTTTTGGGAAATTTAAAAGTTTTCGTCGACTCCACTATTTCATGGAAATCTGACTGAAAAATCATTAAATTGATGGAATTTTCCTGCATTTCATCGATCTCCAGTTTTAGGATAATTTGTTCTCATATATTGTGTTTACTTATCAAATCTACCATTGGTTAGAGTATAAAACCGTATTTTTAGTCTGATCTGATCATTTTATGTCATATTGTTAATGAAGATCAAGCTATTATGCTATTACAGTCCATCGACCTGCAGTGGATGAAAGGATGAATACCACCAAAATCCGTTTTGAAGCATTATAAGACCACTACAACCATTTTTGGCCATATCAGATATTTATTTTTATCCCTCCCCAAGACTAAAATCATTTACTCTGCTTGATACAGATCAAAATCGCTCCAATTTGGTCAATCAGCTCCGTTTGGGGGTGGATGGGACGACCTTGCGTCAAAATTTAGTTATGCCCAAATCTGAGAGAGGAGGTGATGAAGGGTCAAAACCGCAAAAATTATTTCTTATCAAGTCAATCGTTGTATTAAACTGGTCTTTGAAGAATTATCACATTTTATATCACAGCAATCTGAATTTGTGATTTAAATAATATTCGTTTCGATTTTAATATTAATTTCCTATTGCTGATGTATTGCATTTATGTTTGTTTTAGTAATTAGTACAAACATATTTTTATTTTTGAAAAATTTGTGGATCATTTATTTTTCAATAAAAATAAATTACGCAATAATGTGAAAATTGATAATCGATATTCTTCGGTTAGCGCTCCTAGCGAGTTGCAGATGAACCTAACATGAAAAACAAAGTGTTTCTGTTTTCTGAGTTGTTTCTCTGGCTTGATGACTTGAAGTGATGAATTTCAGTTGCCAGAAAAATCATGAAAATTATCTCATGTTCTCGTGTCTTTTTTCTATTTCATGTATTTAACTGATTTATGCTTCGAGATTTTGAAGAAAAGAGTACTTTATATAGGTGATTAAATTTGAGTCGAAATAGTGAATAGTCTATGATGTGTTTGATTTTGTATTGGTCGGCGTTTCATCATCTTGCTGTATGTTTCAAAGCAATGTAATTCTGGATGATCATTATTTCTGATCGAAATGGCTTGTTCAGTCAGCATGGTGATTTTGATCAGGTAAGCGACGAAGCTGTATTTTTTTCTTTTTTTCCCAAGTATTTTCTTGTAAGTATTACATGAGCAGAGCAGTTCCTTAGCTCAGCAGCGTAAATGCCTGTGTATTTATTGTTAGACATTTGACATTCACGAATTTAATGTTGTTACTGAAAGTACATTCATTTGCTAACAGAACTTACAATAAGTACTTTAATTAGTGTTCAAAATTTAAGTAATGATGGACTTGGACATGGAATGCTCGATTGTATCGGCTGTGTTTGGATTAAACATATACTAGATTTACAATCTCTTACTTCACAAGTACAGAATGGTAATCAATAGGTATTGTTTTGAATACCTTGAGGTGCTGTATAAAATTTTTTCTTTTCGTTAAATGTGCAAATTCCTGTTTTCTCCACTTTTCATTGTATTCCTTGCAATACATTAGCAGATTTCGTATCGATGGATTTGTTTCCAGTCTATCCAATAACTTATACTTAGGTAATTTACAGTTTTATCGTAGTCTAAGGTTTTTTGAAGTATCAAATCAGTTCTTTTTTATGTATACCCTGTAGCAGTATGTTTTTTGGACCTTGTTGCATTTGAAACATACGTATATATGTATTATGGATAGTTGGTGTAATAATTGGACATTATCACGATAAGAGACTTTCGTGCTACCCATACCGCATCCTAATTTAGCATAATCTTGATACAGTGAATACATTCCTGCGACAGTATAATAATTGGTGAAGTTGGTACCAAAGTGAGACAAACGCCACAATGTTGATTTTGAGAAAATTGTTGGTTTTTATTACAAAAAATCCCAGCTTTTTTCCTCCTTGGAATTTTTTGATACAAAAAACATGAATTTTCTCAAAATCAACATTGTGGCATTTGTCTCATTTTGGCACCAACCGTTTTAGTTTTAATGTGTTTTATCACGTCAGTCTGGGTAACCAATTACTATCCTTGTATCGAAAAATGAAAACACCCACTGAATGAATTAAAATCCAGGCTCTTTAGGTTTTCATATGATAGTTTTTCATTTTAATTTAAATATCGGATCTAATTTGCTCTGCTTGATGCAGACCAAAATCAGTTAAATGTAGGCTGTCATAGACTTATATTGGCAGAGAATTTGATATTTTCAAGTGGGAATGAGCTCAGGTCAAAATTCAGTTATACCCAAATTTTAGGGAGGAGTTACTGAGGGGTAGAAATCTTGAAAATTTTTCTTTTTTGTGCCGGTTGTTAAAGAATCAAAAGTTTTACGCAATAAAGCCCATGGCTGTGGTTTTCGGAAGATGTAACTTTTTCAGATCTATCGCACCCCTCAACGCTTCGAAAAAGTGGTTTTTTGGTAGGGATTTTCCTTCTGATTTAGCTTAGGAAGTTGCAATTTCGTAAAGTAGATTTAGTAGCTGCTCTAAATATGCTTGTTTGGATTGTAGTTGACAATTTTTATAGCTTCTCCTCATCTTCCTGCAAAAAGGTACATGTTAGAAAATATTCGAATAACTTTATTTTTATAACGTTTTTGAATGCATATGCCTATTAAAGAGTGAAAAATTATGTAGGGTGATGAGAGCAGCAGATAGAACAAAATAGGACCCTCAAAGCTAGTATCAGCCCTGGGTCTCACATATTCTTAATCTAGACCTGGAGATGGCTGATTACACACTTGTCCCCACTTTCATAAAATAATTTCAAATTAAAATGAAAAAATGAAACAAATTTTATTTTGTAGAAAAAAAGCTTATCTAGAAATACCACTATGGTTTTTTTTTTGACTAAATGTGAGCTTGGGAGATGTACCCATACTTTTGGAAAATTCATTTTTAAAATTAATTAACAACTGGAGTAGACCGTTCTTAGATTTTTTTTCGAAACGTGTAAGACACAGAAGAATGGTAAAACTTTCACTCACCCCCCCCCCTCCGTCTCTCCGTAAATATTTTAGTTTGGTACCGAAATGGTTGACAACTTGAAAAAAAATCAGAAAAATACTTGACATTTTTTTCAAAAACCACTCTAATTAGTTTGCTTATTCTAAACCAAATAAAGAGATCATTTGAGATGAGTTTCAAGCTTAGGATCTGTTCTGGGACGCGTATTTTTGAAAAAAAAAAAAAAAAATTAAAAGTCGAAGGAAGAAATTTAGAGAAATTGTTTAAGAAATGAGGTGTTTTTATCAACTACTACCTTCCTCACAACATTAGCATAAAAATATGAAGAAAAAGGGTAAAAAAAGATGAAATCTGGATGTTATGAGAACATTCAAACAGGACAGCTATCTATTTCAGATAAGAAATTGGTTCTATAATTTTTTTTTTTTTTTTGATTTCTCATTATACTTTTCACGAGTTTTAAACAAGGAGCCTAAAGTTCGAAAGTTATCCCAGATGGTCTTAAAATACTCATATCAGGGATGGTTTTAGTTGGAATATCTTTGAAATGTTGAACCATTGAATCACGAGGCTGGAGGCTGAAATTTTTAGGCCTACTGATGATAAGCAGATTGATACGTTGGGATACGTAGTCATTCATTTTCAAAAATGTATTTCACAAAAGGAGAAGTACTTACATTACTCTTAGTTAAGGTTCCACACAATTATAGGTGCCTACACTTTACACGTACTCTCTCAAACCATATAGGTTGTTTTTATATAAAAACAACGTAAAACTTTTGAAAATTTACGCCGTAAAACGGCGAGGTTTTTAGATCTCGATATAATTAAAATAACAATACGAACAGAAACGATAAACCTTATTCGTTGATAATAAGCGTGCCCAGACGAGCGGATCAGTTTAAAATGCGAGAAAAGAATCGCGCGACAAATTTTAAAAGAGCGCTGTTCGATTTTTTCACCTAAGACTTTTTGCACCGAGCACACGTCCGACGTGTTCACCTATCGACAGATGAGAGTTAGAAAAAAAAAACCGTTACCGTATAGATTGAAAATACTTGTATTCGCCGAACGACACATTAAATCACGTCATCGCACGCGTATTGTTATATGTTATTCACTGTGGAATATACACTTTTTCTATTATAATAATTTTCGATTCTTTTTCATTTTTTTTTTTTTTTTTCGTCTCTCAATCAAAATATAATATTATTGATCAGAAGAAGACGAGAAACGAGGCGAGGAGTAGCGCGTGCCACCCACGTCATAAATTATACGGCACCTTCGTACATAGGCATTTAGGTTCGGTCTCGTCCCCTTCTTACACGTGCTCACTACGTGTGATAGCATTTAATACAAAAGAATCCAGTTTCTTTTTAAAAGCATCATCTTAACCACCTCTCGGTATTGTGTAAACTGATACACCATTTGTTGCAGTTTTCGAACTAACAAGACGCAGACGAATTGCAATCTGTAAACTTATAGTTTTGCCTTTGCCCAATGACCACATATCGACGACCGTCGCTCGTCCACCGACGTCGATTCTGCAAATTGAGAAACAATTAGCAGGTATCGTTAAACTTTGAAAATCCAGTCAACTATAGACATTCCTCTTAGGTATCATATTCCATGTTGTCAACTTTAACGTCGAGTTGTTGAAATAAATGGTGATCTTTTGTAATAACCATTTGCATAAAAAATTATTTCACCGCGGAGACGAATTTAGAAGTAGAAAAAAAAAAGTTTAGTCGTAGACGAAAAGCCTCGCATATATCGAGCATTAAAATATACGAGAAGAGAAATAGTAAACATCATTTAATGTCTTAATGCTATTTCATAGACTCCCACCAGGTTATAACTTCCCAACACTTTGATAATTATCTTCACTCGTCGCGTAGGTAAGTATTATCTTACCATGTTATCTTAATCGTATCTTGAAAAAAAAAACTCGCGATATATCATTTATATACTTTTGAAGAAAAAAAAGTAGCTAATAGTAATGGAACTTATTATTTACCAAGGTAAAAAGTACTGTACATTGGTATTTACTGCGCGACCAGAGGGCCAGACTATTTTGATTCTACCATTTAATTTATTACTGGTACCAAACTAAATGTGAATTCATATTTAAGCTTGAAAAAACAAGTTCATTGTGAAAAAAAACCAATAAAACAATTTTTAGGCATTTAACAATGTACTCTTTTGTAATATTATAGATATGTATACATATATACACTTATTTCATGTAGGCCAAGACATATTTGTACCAGTATTCTAAAAACTAATTAACAAACCTTCTTATTACGTGCACAAAACATTCAAAAATTGAAAGAAAATAAATTCAATTTCGAACATCGGTCATACAGACAAAAATAAGTTCATAGACTAAAGCACATGTTTAGCCTGATTTCATAGATGGAGATAAGTCAGCATGGGGAGGGGGGGGGGGGCTTGAGCCATCCAACTTCATTTTAAAAAAAAAAAAAGGTCTCGGTATTGGCATTCTTAATTTTGTGCAAGCGAAGCGAGAACGAAAAAATTTGGATAAAACCAAGGGTAAAGTGCATTTAACGGAATTTTTAACCTACAAAAAATAACATTTCAAAACTCTTAATCGTACAAACTATCACTTATTAAATTCTCTTGAGAACTTTTGGGGGTCTGGCTCAACATGGAGAAGGCTGGAACCTAACCATGCCCCCTATCCCCGCGTATGTCTGATTTTCTGTGTCATATCGTCATTGAAAACTAGACTATTATGGTCTATTGACCTATGACGAATTGGAGAGAGGAGTATTAATGAAAACCGTTTCAAAGTTTTAAAAAGACCATTGAGATCATTTTTGGCCATGTCAGATATTTATTCCACCCTTCCCCTCCACAGACAAAATCAAACGTCACAAAAAATTTCTGCCAATTTTATACGTGTTTAATATTTTAGTTTTTTTTTTTTAAAGTTTGAGGAGGATATGGAAAAAAGTGGCCGAAATGACGCTTAATGAATGAGATCAAAATTTGGGGTCTCTAACTTGACCCTTACCTCACCTCCCTTTGATTTAAAAATTAAAAGTTTACATGAAAAATCGAAGAAAAATGTTTTCTTCTTTCATTTTTTTGTTGCTGACATGTCATAGTAGACTACATGAGGTTAGAAAACTTTTTGTATATTTTTTTTGCTTTTCAGGGGTTCCAAAACCCTGTTTAAAAATAGAGAAAATCGAATATGTCGAATTTTTTTGAAGTGAAAATGCAAAAAAAATGCCTACTTTTATTTATCATGTTATAAAAATGATAAGATTTCGTATTTTTACTTCAGTGCATTTACAAATAGAATTTTAAAACCCTTGAAAAGCAAAAATAATTCGCTTAAATTACAACAAATCAAGGAGATATCTGATGGAATTCAAAAAAAAGAAGAAATATAAAATAATTGTTCTGGCTGTTTCGAGTGAATTATCAAAGTTGTTTCTCGTTCTTCAAAAATGGTAAAATTGCGTTCATTGTTCTCGTTTTTGTTCTCGTTCTTGAATTACTCAACTTCGTCTTTCTTCGTTCTTGTTCTCAAACATCACATGTTCTTCACGTTTTTGGTTCTTGGTTCTTTGTTGTTCTTTCATCCCTGGTAATGCTAATGCCCATTTCTGTATTAAAAATTCATCATTTACTTTGATCGATACGGACTGAAAAAATTGCTCAGGTTGGGCCGATAGGCTCAATAGAGTTTTACAAATAATCGGCTATCCAAATCCGATTTTTCATTCAGTTTGAGAATTGGAAACTTTCATCATGTGAATGATTTTGCCAGTTTGACACGACCGGTTTGATCTTCCATGTTTTCTTTCCCTAGCGAATCTTTTTTTTCTTTCAGCAGATTGGTTGGCGATAAAAACGACCAATCAGAGGAATATTTGGATTATAATCAATATTATACCAATATCCAAATTTTTTTCGGTATAACCGGTTATTTGTGTAGGTCCAAGAATCAGAATGGCGGCGGATCAAATATATATGAGTTGGGATGACTTCGGATCAAAATTTTGTTGTGTACAAATTTGGGAGAGCAGGTGCTGAGGGTGTTGAGGGGTAAAAATCTCAAAAACTGTTCATTTTTGAGTCAATCGATAGAGAATCTGAAGTTGTATGACGTATCTAAAAAGTCCATTGCATACATATCTCCAGCGGGAGGGGGTGGTGAGCTATCCACTCCAATATCTATCTATATCTAACCCTACTACTAATCAAAAAACAACGCGGGGAGCGTGTTCTTTTTTGTATTCCACGGAAGATAATTCTTGTATCTCCTTCATTTTGCGATAATCAGATTCAAAAAGCAACACATTTTGATGCTTTTGTTTTTTGTTTTTTCTAAATTAACATACGCACAGGACTTTGCAAAAGAGTAGAAAAGAAGGGATTGTCACGTCGAATCAAATTACATGAGATTGATTTTATTGATCCTTCGAGGGCTATATTTTTATTGAACAACACTGAACCTAAACCTATCTCCTATGAAATTTTGAAATTTTATTAAAATACCAAGGCAGCGAAGATAAATAATCATTGATTCAAAACTACACTAACAAACATACACAATGAAATGTATAAAGCTGGTTATTTGATAAACAAGCATTTAAAATGATTACCTATATTATTTGTACTAAACCATGTTAGCATATGTATAAAATGAATGGTGATCGTTGTCAAGCTAGAATACTGACCAGCAGGACATTGGCTAGGGGATATAACAAATAGCGAGTTGTCACAATGCTCATTGACTTCGGTTTATGTTACATGCAAGATGTTTTTCTTTCATCCTTTGTAAATGATTTGACATCACATAATTTTTGGAATTAAATGATTTTTCCTTCCGAATATTCCGAATCATTAATCGTGTTTGTCTAACGAATAAGAATTAAATTTATATGTGCAGTATAGACCTATATACAATGCATACCAAGGAAAATTTTAAAATTTCTCCAGCAAACTTCAAATTGTAATAAGTACGACGCAAAGATATATGCACGTAAAATATAACCGAAATTTCACCTAGACCACGTGCCATCGTTATATTAGAGCACGAACAATATAGTTTTTTTTTTCTCAATCGGATACGCCGATTACGTTTGTTATACGGAAATATTTCAAATACATTAAACGTCTGAGCCATTTATTGAGGTTAGGAAAGCGTAAGTTGGGGGCGCGATCCGCACCTGGATCCTATTATATCAGCTAATCTAATTCCCGAATAACAAACCTTAAACGTATAAGAAACACTTCTTAGAGTTTAGTGGATATCTTGTAACAGTTTTGACAAAGGTCTGGGCACGTGTGCCAACAACCCCTAATAAATTATTTACATTATTGAGCGGCATATGGTAACATGTTTACAAAGGTACGAATTAGACGTAGTTCGAGATTTTCATAAATTAGATCATCCGACCAGGTATACTATAACCGAGGCCTAACTACGTATCAACAACGAATAAAATTTTACTAAATTTAATCGCGCACTAGCTTCGTCATCGTATCAATTTTTTACCCTCTTTTCCCCTCCAATACGCGTATTTATCTATATCCAACAGTTAAAAACGCGTGCCTTGGTGCATGCTGATGGTATTTCATAACGGCTGTCTTCCCTTCTTTTTTACCTTTACTTTCCTATTGTTCCTTATCCTGGAAGTGTAATCTTTAAAACCCTCTTTCTAGCTTTCGGAGTATTCTTTTCGAGTGGATGACGAAACGTTCATTTCTTTTGATTGACAAAAAATAACAGTAGATAAACGGACTACCCATATACAATTCGAATAGTGTTATCATCATATAGATGTATGTAGATAGAGGTACCTAGAAACTATCTATAATATTGTATTTTGCAACTTCAAATATCTGCACTAGGCATCTCTATATAATTAAAAAGTAATCATGTTAATTGGGTTGCACGAGTAACCAATTCAGGTAGATGTATTGCATATGCTGAACACTTTTGAAAGTTGAGAAAAAGCACTTTTGTTGGTGATTTGAAATCACTTGTAAGAATCAGTAGATATTTAATATTAATATTATTTAGCCAGCTGATCAGCTATAACAGTCACACTTAAGTTTAAAAGATAATGATCTGGATAAGGGAAGAATAAAGGATATAAATTAGCAATTCGTTTTTTCTTTGCTTTAAATTATTAGCGAACTAATCAATGAAACATCTGTCAAAAAGAAAACTGAAAAATAATTGTTAACGTTTCAAGGAATTGAAGCCAATTGTAAGAAAATTCTCATTTTTATTGAATGAAAAAAATGATTTTTCAGTATTTTTTCCCCTTTTTTCTACTCCTATTTCTCGCTGATTCTTATGTTTAATGATACTCCTCACGTTGTAAATGTACTCCTATTCCTCCAAATTCGTAGGAAGAACAACAGTGGTTTTTAGTAATATATCTACTATTTATATAGGTACCAAATTATTCTTATAATGTGCAAAGTTTTTTCTTAAATAGAAGGAAAATTAAAAAAAAAAAAATTTAATTTGAAGATGATGGGAAGGAATATACGGTGTGGAAATTTTTCAATAACAAAACTAATAGAAAGGTAAATGGATGATGGATGACTACATTTAAATTCGAAAATTTGACGATAAGTACGAAAAAGGCCATACTTGAATTTACTTGTCCTCGTTGAAAAAAAAAATTGGAAACAGCAAACAGATATCTATTTACTTAATTTTTCTATGAATTTAATCAAATTTATAAGGAAGAAAGCCAATTGCTTACACGAACACAAATTAAGTAAAATGGTCTCAATTTTCTTAAAAAAATGATGTACTCTTCTGATTCGACTCATCCAGTTCAGGTAATTTCACATACTCAGATATTTGGTATATTTTTTAAAAGAATATTGCATGGCGATGTCTTATCACAAATAACTTCGTGAAATGAAAAGTTTATCAATGAAAATTCGATGGTAAAAATACGAATGTTATAAAACTAATAAAAATTGACAATAGTTGGCGAGTCACTGAGATTTTTCATGTTATTTATTTAGATAAACAACAGTCGAATGCATATGAATAAGGAAATTTGTTATTGCAATTGAGAAGATGAAAAAATAATAGACAACACTAATGGCAACAAGATTTTAGCCACGTTCGCGAATATTACATGTTTTTTAATTAAATCGCCAACTGTGTAGCGTACACATTCGGAGAAATTCTGCCAAAATATTACAATGCAACGTGAAATAACGACACGTTTTTAAAATTATTCCCAAATCTGCTGTATGAATGTACTCTATTTTTAGAACTTTGAAACTTACCACGAGGTAGAAACAGAATGGATTAAAAAGTGATGAAAATTTTCACTAAAAATTAGTAACGAATGATTCGCGAAACCAAATGCACGTCGTTTAGTCAAAGTATTAAAACCAAAAAAAAAAAAAAAACAAAAACGCAAAAAAAAGCAAAAATGCAAAAATCAACTTCTAATAAGCAACAAGTAAAACAACTGTTGAGTCGCGATCGTGGTACTAAATAAAACTGAGTATTGGAATTACAACGTGTTGCACCAACGCCCCAACCACACACCAAATTAATGGGGTGATTTCATAGGGGGCGAATTAAAAGGGAGATTTAAAGGGCGGAGTCTGCAAACAATGTATTTTAACGTGTATAAAAAGATTTACCAACGTTCCTTGTATTTCAATTATTCATATTTTAGTTTTATTTACTTAAGAAAAACAAATGAATTTTCGGAAGGTGGAATTAAAAATTCTTTTTTCAAATTTGATACTTCCATTGAAAACATGAACTTCAAACTTTTAGACATGAAATGTCTGGTATTTGTTTTTTTCCTTAGGTTTGACTAAAGAGTTTTGGAAATTTCCACAAAATTTACGAATTTCCATCAGCTAACCGAATTAAGTAGCCGAAAAAGGAAAAACTGAATTTCGCCAACTAGTATATATTTTTGATGATCAAAAGGTGAAAATACGAAATTTATATTTTCACTCAGTAAAAGGTAAAGCCTTCGTTTTTAATGATAAGCAATAATTCGATTTACATTACAAGGTGACTTTTATACAGATTACACTTCAGCCCCACCTTGGAATTTTATGCCAACGTAAAGTTTCTTATAAATTATCATAAGTGGGCGAGAGATTTCTATGCATTTTCTTATAAGAGCCTATGAGGAAACCGAAACCAATAATTGACACACCTAATTAAGTGAATTTGTTCCCTATGTTTTAGAAAATCGGATTAAGTGATGAAAAGGACTTTTTTTTTGTTTTTTTTTTTTTTCGAGATTTTTCTACAACACAAAATAAACAAAAAACAATTACTTGTTTATGTGACTAAATTACAGAAAATTTAACATAGCTTGCGATAGAAATATTGTCACGAAAAAAAAAACCCTATAATGTAATATACGTATGTCTGGATTAGCAACAGGAAACACTGTTATTTCACAGCAGACTAGCTGAGTTAGCAAGTAACCTACATTTGCAATTTCAATCGTTAATTTCGTCTGACCTTGACTTCGTATTAATATCAGTAATTTAAAAATGTTAATGAACTAGTTGTAAATAGTTCTGAATAGGTATAAGTAGTAGCAACCACTTGGATCTTGCATCGTTTACAGAATCTTATGTTTGAATCATACGCAAGCACTATTGTACCTGCGAGTAGTTATGTGTACTTACATAGGACAAATATATTCATAGATACTCTACTTTATCATGGGAATACTTAGGTTTATACATTCCTTAAATTTAGGTTGGCGGCAAGAGATCAAATGTACACCTACATTTCTCCGTCTTTGTGTTAAACAACCAAATTGTCGAACGAGACAATTAATAAAATGAGTTTTGTGGAGTTATGAACACTTTTAAACAGGTGCGAGGGTATCTGAAATACTTAGAAACCAGGAAGATCTTAAGATGATAACTTATCAAAAGAAATAATAAGTTGACAATGAACAATGTGCTCAATTCGCAATCGTTCTCCACTACAAGTTTTTAGCCTGATTTTCTATATCACACTGTCAATGAAAACGAGCTTATTACAGTCTATCGATCTACGATGGTTGAAGGGAGATATCCACAAAAACCGTTTTGAGGTCTTAGAGTATCAATAAGTGCATTTTTGGCTATACCAGATATTTATTTATTCATTTATTACTTTTTTCCACGAATATTAAAATTATTTACTCAGCTCGGTAACGACTGAAATCGTTCCAATTCGGTCCATCGGCTTAGTTTGGCGATGGATTAGATATACATACGAGTGGGGTAACCTAGGGTCAAAATTCATTTATGCCTTGATTTGGGGGAGGGGATGATGAAGGCCAAAAATGCAAAAAAATTTCTTTTTTGAGCCAATTAACAGAGAATCCAAAGTTGTATAACATATTTAAAAATCAACCTCCCAGGTATATTAGAAGAAGAGATAAGATGGGTTTTCCCCGTTTTGACCTTGGAAAAAGGCCTGTTCCTCCCCTATTTACCCACCAAATTAAGCTAGGAAATTGAAATTTCGTATTTATATTTAATAGGGACCCTAGATTTGCCTTCTGGCGGGTTCGAGTTTTCAACCTCATTGCACTCCCTCACAGTCCCAAATATTTGGTTTTTAGTCGGTTTTTCTTATTTTTTGAGTTTGTTCCTTGCATAATTCTCCTTCAAATTGATCTAGGAACTTGGAATTGGGTATTTACATTCAGTAGGTATCCTAGATGTGCTATTTGGGGGTCTCAACTTTTTAACCCCATTGCACTTCCGCAGCTCTAAAAATAGAGTTTTTTGGTCGATTTTTCTGTTCCTCGCATAAATATCCTCTAAATTGCATAAATCCCCTCCAAATTGGGCTAAGAAGTTGAAATTTGGTAGGTACATTTAGTAAGGTTCTTAGATGTACCTTATGGGGTTTCGACATTTTACCCTGATTGATTCCTTCTTATTAAGTATCAATTTAAAATGAACAGCATTACTTCTATTGAATTTAAATACCTAATATTGAATCGATAAGAAGTACGACACACTAGTAAAATGTGTAACATAAGCCAGAAATTTGATAATAAACGAATTAAACCAGATAAATTTGGTTTAAAGTGACGTTAAAAAATTCTATCAACTCACCGGGTAGTTGTGTTAGAACGATAATTTTGATCAAGTGAATTGAAATATGTTGATCTTAGAGTTCCAAACCAAACTCCATCACCTCTACGTAAAGCTACTACAAAGTTGATCATCTTACTGAAAGACTTAATTGTCGTCTTCATTTCTAAAATTAATGACAACGATGTATTAATCAATTGCTAACCATTATCAATTTATTATTATCATTCAAATTGAAAAAAAAAAAAAGATTCGCTTTGTGACGCTTTTTCAGCTTAATTTTCGTAACATTTTACAATCATGAAATTTGAAGAAAAAAAACATCGCTTCGCAATGCGGAGAGTAGTTTTGGAAAAGTAGCATTTCACCCACATCGACTCATTTTGCTGTTTCAAACATGTTTCAAGCGACAGACTTCGCTTGTCGTTATTATTTTTCTCAAAAATCGTGTAAAATTAAAATCTTGATATTTTGTCTGACCTTTTTTGGAAAATTGAAGCTTGCCGGGACGATTTTTCTAAATTTCCAACATAACAAAAAACGTTTAAAACTCTTTGAGCTACAATTTAGGCTGAAAAAAAAATTAATTACGACGATTGTAGCTGATACAGTGATCGAGTAAAGAATGGAAGATGGTTCTTGAAGGGTGGAGAGACCCCAAAAAAATGACATTTCAGCTAAGTTTTTTTCTTTTACACTTCAGATTTTCGGATCAGTCGTCAAATCGCTTTCAATGTTCTATGATTGAGCGGAATTTTATTATTGAAACTTTTCAAGTAAGTGTATGCGCAGAGATGAACGTGGCACCAGAAAATAACAAAATAATAAGCTGTATGCGAGCGCTTTGAGAAAACCGTTTATCTGTTAACGAATATTCTTTAAAACTGACTTTTAAACCGCATTCGCGTAGGAGGCACCGTAACGAGGTGTTAATTTATTAATCGTAAAACATTTGTAGAAAAGCTTTCCGTTGTTTCATTTTCTTTTTTGTACGTTGAAATTTCGAAAATAGCGGCTCAAGTTATTATACTTTCTACGATATAAACCTACCTACATCTGAAAGAGTGAAAAATGTATTGGATAACATAGGCATCGTGCTCGTCTATACCGTACAAGGAAAATATTACAAAATAAAACGAAAACATCTTTAGGGTACTGTTTTTTTCCAAAAAATGTCGAGAATTTTTAATTTACAGGGGGAAAATTTTCCATGAAATTAGATAAGACTTATGATGGATCAAACTAAAGGATTTTCTGCGTCGCAGACAAAACAGAATTACGTAATCATATATTAGATGGTGTAGTATTTTCACTTTTCAATTCTCGTTCGACAAAAAGCATATATATATATGGCCTAAGATTAAGGTGTACAGCGGTTCTCATTACAATTGTAACATACTGTAAACATAAACTAATGTGTAGACATATTATACCGCGTTCAATATCCACGTGGGACTGTTTTCCTGATAGCGCAGATTACAAATACGACCGCGTGCACTGTGTATACGATGTGTACCTACAAGAGGTTAATGTTGTACAAGCAACGTAATTTATAACTTGCGAACTTAACTGTACCGATACATAATGTTTTATTCCAAGTTATAAACTACTTATATTTAATTACATGCTACGCCCAACCGTCAACAATCAAATACTTTAAATAGTTGAAGTAAACCGTGATATATATTTTCACAGATGCACAAACGCGTTGCTGTACGCGAACGACTGATTGATGAATTAATGATTTCAGTTTTACTGATGACAATTTTTGTCTACGTACACAGTATGACGATGTAGTTGAAAATTGCCCAATACTCCTTACTCAATTACGCATACATTCTATGAGCAATCCATCCATCCGCCGTATTTATTTTTTGTAAGAGTTGTAGCTATCGTGTGTCTTTTACTCGCAGATAACCTAATTATTATTTTCATCGTTCCAATCATTATTTACATTTTGAAACACTTTAGACTATTCGATTAAAGTTCGTACTGATTATACAACGCTCCCACATCTTATGTACCTAGTTACTTACAAATATTACAATTTGTTGGCATTTTAAAAACTTATCGTTTCATTTACTACATTCACAGAACAAATAAATAACATTACAGCACGTAAAAAACACGTACTTTGCAAGCTGTAAGAAAGATAAACGTAGGTCAATAATGTAGAAAAAAATTCCGCTTTACAATGCGTTGGATTCGGGTTGTTGAAATTAAAACAGTTAATTATTGAACATGTTGCGGGTGGGTACCTCTACCTAGATCTATACGTATATCGTATCTACGTACAAACTCAAAGTTTAACTTTGTTTACCAATCTTTTCCCCAATAATTGAATTTCTTTCGACAGAAATTAAATCCGAAAAAAAAATTTTCAGCGTTTCTTTTTTTCTTTGAGGTCAACTTGGAATCCGTATTTTATGAAATAATTAAGCAATGATATTAAATCAATACATTCAATCCAAGCTTGAAGCTGCTACACTAAAAAGCTCATTCAATCTTGTCTTTGTACACGCGTACGAAGAGCATAGATATTTTGAATTGATCGCATCACCGCCAGTCAGTATTAATTATCCGTCACCTATTTGAAAGAAATTGAAACTATAAAGAACAACGAACGAATTCTATTTTAATTAATTTCAATTAAGTATGAAAAAGATATGGCAACGAGATTTTTCGATAGTTGCTAAAATTTATTGAATGAGATTGAAAAAGTTGGTATACATGTGACTGTACTAAAAGTTATTTGGTCCGCCTTCTTATTAATGCACATAAGATGCATTGACCTGTCGTTTTGTGGTGAGTTCTGGGCCACCCACTAATTGACGGCGAACCACTTAGTTCGAAGATAATCGTTTGCTTATCTGGCTGTCCTGTTGTGTCTGTCTTGTCCTCTTTTATAGTATGCTAATTTCTTCCTGTTACTTGTCCGACCTATACTAATATACGCAAATGGGAATATTTCCCTTCTCACTCTCATCTAAGTACCCGCGCGCGCTTTCTTTCATAATCCATATCTATTGTTCCTATCCTACGAATAATATTAATATTCATGAGCATTGTTCAACATTAAGATCATTATTTTATTGATATATAAATAGCGCGTACGTATGCATATAGTATGGTTTAAGAAGCGTCGCATCTGTTGGGTTTAATAAGGTACCAATCGAAGGTGTTTGGTTTCAAAGTTATTTTTTCATTATTATTGTTTTTATTTTTCAATTATTATATTTCAAAGTGAACAAATTAAGAGTTTGATACGAATTCACTTCGATTCGTATCTTGTATCTATTCAGACTGAGTAATTGTGATTCACCTAATTTAGCATGAATAGGAATTAAAAGTCTGTCATTAGATTTGTTAGTAAGTAGTACGTCTGTTATTTGAAAAAACCTTAGAGTTTGACAAAAGCGAGAAGAAAAATTTATATGAAATACCTGCTTATTAACAGCTGAGTCGCAAAGTGTATTCCACTTTGTCAGAGTGTTAAAAGCGATCTGACGACTGATCCTGAAATCTGGAAGAAAAAAAATTTAATCCGGGTGTCATTTTTTTTACGACTTTCTCCTCTTCCGTAACCACTTCCTTTCTTCAATCATTTACTGTGCCGGGTCTAATCATCGTATTTAAATTTTTAGCCCAGTTTTCTACGCCAGATTGTCAATAAAAACCAGGTTAGGTATTACAGTCTATCGACTTACGATGGATGTGGGGAGGATATCATCAAAATCCGTTTTGGAGTTCTAGAAGACCATTAAGAGCATTTTTGGCCATATCAGATATTCATTTTTTCCCCCCGAACACTAAAATCATTTACTTTGCTGGATACTGACCAAAATCGCTCCAATTAGGTCAATCGGCTCAGATATATATGGGTGGGGATGAACTTGGATCAAAATTCAGTTATGCCCAAATTTGGGGGAGGGGGTACTGAAAGGCTAAAAATGCATAAATAGTTTCTTTTTGAGCAGATTGATAGAAGATACAAAGTTGTATAATATGTCTAAAAATCAACCTTCTAGGTAAATTAGAACGGATATATGAGGGTTTCCCCTTTTTGACCTGGAAAAAGGGCTTTTCCTACCCTATCTCCCCACCAAATTGAGCAAAGGAGTTGAAATTTGGTTTACCTATGAATTTAGTAGTATACCTAAATATGTCTTTTGAGGGTCTCAGTTTTTCAGCATCATTGCACCCCCTCGTAGCTCCAAAAATATGTTTTTTTCGTATGATTTTCTTATTTTTTGAGTTTGTTCCTGGCATATTGATTTAGGAAATTGAAATTTGGTTTTTAGATTTAGTAGGGTTCCTAGATGTGCCTTGGGGGGGAGGGGGGCTAGTAATTATTTAGTTCCATCGCGATGCGTTTTTTTTTGAGAGAGATTAAATTATCGCTCACAGAGTCATAAGTAGTCTTTGTCGTATTGAAAATTTCGGAAAATCGCCTACTGAGGCTTCAGATTTCCGAAAAAAGTCAGAAAAGCGCTAAAATTTCAGTTTTACCCAATTTTTGAGAATAATAACGATAACAAATGAAATCGGTCGTTTGAAAGATGTTTGAAACAGTGACATGAGCCAATGCGGGTGGAATGCCATTTTCCAAAACCATCACCCCTTCACCCTCAGGACCCCCTTCTTCAGAAATTCAAATTACTCTTGTTCTGTTTATCCGGTTTAAATTTTCTTTGGGCATAAATGATGACCAAAACAGTTCTCCACGTGTTTAAAGATTATAAAAATTTTGAAAAAGTTCTCGTATCTTGAACGTCCAAAATAGCCCAAAATGACAGATCTTTTTGTTTTTGAAATTTTTCGTGGACAGTAATCAGAATGGGCGATTTATTTTTAAAAGTAATTTAAACATCGTAATGAGTGAATTATACGGAATTACATATTCCAAAGAACTTTTTCGGCTATCATCTGCCTACGTCCAAAGAGAACACAAATAGGATAAATAGAATGGAAGTTATTTGAAATTCTGAAAAGGGTAAAGGGGTCCTAGGTATAGAGGGGTGGATTGTTTTCAATTTTTTTTTTTTATTAGAAAATTGGAGCCTGGCTAGGCGATTTTTCTGAATTGTCAATGTAACAAAAAAATGCTTAAAACTGTCTGAGCTGCAATTTGGGCTCAAAAAAATTTAAGTACGACGATTAGAGCCGACACAGTGATTCAGGGGAGAAAGGGAGCAGTTCCTGAATGGTGAAAAAGCTCAAAAATGATACCCCAGCTAAATTTTTTCATCTTACACTTCAGATTCAGGATCAGACATCAGATCGCTTTTATCTGTGTGGAAATTAATTAGTACTATTTAAATTCAAGATGTTGATTATACCGACAGTTTTAATTGAATATCTATCATAGAAATTAATCTAAAGTATTGAAATGACTTTGAAAACATCTGTTTTTTTCGGAGGAGTTGTAAGTTACACCACTTTCTGTAGTATTTTGCGGAAATATGCCAAAAACTGAGAATGTAATAGTATTCTTAAGAAAGTTAATAAATTATTTTTAACAAGGATTTTTGATGAAATTTTTCATCTCTTAAAGAAGTGTATTGAGGTGGAAAATGGGTTTGTTTCATTTAATTATGTCAGAAATTTTCCATAGTAAAAGGAAGGCTCTTTGAAATACTTATTTGAAAATTTTAGAAATGTCGACGAATTAATTTATCAAGAGATATTTTGTAACAAACATTCTTCACCTACTTGAAGTTCACCACTGTATCGCTAATTGGATGCATTTGTTTGGAAAAGAAGCACGTGATAATAATTAACGTAATTCTGTGGAATAATTATTGATGATTATTTCGCTTGTGGCTTGACTGGTAAAGATGCGTAAAGTAGACTAAAACTATATCGTGTCTTATAAACAATTTAGTTCGGTGAACTTCGGTCGAAATGTTTTTGTCTTCTAGGATCTTCGATTTTTCAGTGTAAATTTGATTTTCAAATGTAAAAGTGACAATAATGAGAAAATTATTTTGCACCTATGAAACTGTATGGAAATAGCAGCTCAAGTTTTGTTGGTTTTGGAATTAAGGAGATCAGTGTTTGTTTGGTGTAGTTATAAATGGGGGTACCTATTCTATAAAAGCTTATACAGTGATGGATATTATGACGTGAATTTGCGATGTGTTTGTAGACGAAAGAAGATTAATTAATCTTTACTTAAATACTGCGAAATGAATTACCCGTAGGTATATTATTTTTATCGCATAGTGTTTCTGTGTGAGAGTATCGGAACCTGCATAGACTCGTATGTATTAATGCCATAGAACAAAATTACGGACGAGGAGTTACAGAATTACGAAGAGGGTTTTTTCAATACGTATAGGTAGGTATTAGAGGTACGCACCGCGTCGGAGATGCAATACACCCTTAACTTGGTACATTACCGTACGTACGTACGTATGTATTTGTATGTAGCCTATGTACATGTACATATATGTATAAGTTGATAGTCGGCTAATGTGCATCGTCGATATCCCGTTTGTGGAACTATTGTTAAGACGCACAAACAATGAATTACGACGTTGCGAGGACTCCCTTAATTTTTTCTCTTTTAGCAAGTACCCTGTGTACTAAGTTTTTACTTGTGGGTTCAACCCCCCTAACATCGGCGTGGGAAAGTCCGTCAATGTCCCACCTGGCTTAACGTTCCGTTACCTGACACGTGAGGAAAAAGGTCCCGTGTGGGAATCCGCGCCGCCTTTAAATCCGGTACTAGGACGCAGAGATTTTCGAACGCGTAAAGACATTAAAAGACGTTTATTACTCGTATCTTTTCAATCGCTTCTAACGGACTTGCTAAATTGCATCGTGATATTTGTGCGGATGGGTCGTTTTTACAGAACATCCTTTTGTTGTAGCCGAACATCCCCCTTGAATTTCTCGCCTTGTGATTCCATGTTTCTTATTTTCGATGGCCACCTTATCATGAAGGTCATAGATGCAATCCTTTTGCTTGTAATGCATTTCAAAACTTTCCGTTACTATGTGTAGCATGTCGTAGTCGTAGTCGTCGTCGTAGTCGTCGCTCATTACGCAGCTCTAAATCACTTGTATACATATACGTATGTATGTACGTGTATACCTATATACCAGATTAATCTAATTCTTATTTTCCAATTCAAATCGTATTCGAAAATATTTTATCGAAACTCCTTACGTATTCATTATTCTACTCCGTATATAGATATTCCGATAATGAATTCATTACATCATTATTCGTTCGTACCTATTACAGAGTAATAAGTTGGTTTTTATCACGATCACACATATGTTTGCGCGTATGAATGAACCAAAGCAGAGAAAAATCCTCACTTGAGACTGAAAAATCAAAAACTATAATGCAAGTTGTATTTGTGACATGGGTGTGATAAAAAAATTCATGTACAAATAAGTAGGTGGTAGGTTTGTAAAAGTTAAAGGTGTGTTTCTTGTGTGTACTTAAGTACTCGTATATTTATTGACACTTACTGTATGTATTACTTTTCTACTTTTCATTAGATATAACTTGTATTTTTTTAAAAAGAAATTACTTGTTTCTTTCGTCCTCAATATAAAATTTATAGCGGGAGGAGGGGGGGGCGCCATCTTGTATATTGAAAAACTGCATTAGTGTGGATAATTATTTGAATGATTTTTTGGAAAATTTTCAATCTTAAAAAATAACTATGTGTTGTTTAGTTGCAAAATGCAAATTGCAAAAAATCCACTCAATCGGAGTATTGAAAGCGATCTGATGAGTGATCCTGAATCTGGAGTGTGAAAGAAAACAATTTAGTTAGGTTGCTATTATTTTAGTCTCTTCTCCCTTTTATTTACGCACTCAGTGTGCGGGTTCTAATCATCGTATTTCAATTTTTTTCAGACTAAATTTTAACCTGAAGAGTTTTAAGAATTTTTTGTCATATTGAAAGTTTTGAAAAATCGCCCCTAGGATTTCAATTTTCCATAAAAGGTCGAGAAAAAAGTGTTAAAATTTCAGTTTTTCACGATTTTTTAGATAAATATCGATAAGGAATGAAATCTGTCGTTTTAAAGATGTTCGAAACAGCAAAATAAGTCAATATCATAGGCGTCTGCACACATAGTCTCACTCTACTTTTTCTTGAATTTTTTCTCCCTCAATGCCTCAAAAATTTGAAATAAATTTCTTATTTTCTAAAGAAAATACTTCAATAAAATCCCGAGTAACACCTTGAAACTAAACTTCACTCGAATTATAATTCAGAAAAAAATTTAATTTTCCGAAAGAATTAAGTCACCGAGACCAAAAATTTGTGTAAATTACTCAGTTTCCAAAAATACAGGTTTTGATGGTTGAAAATATCATTTTTCAAAAATTTTCGCTTTCGCTTTTACAAATTTTTAGAATTTGTGACTCTGAGGCAGTCTATTGAAACAGTGGTATGATTATTAAAAAAATCATTCCTCCCCCCTCTCCCCCGAACAATCCATTGCATGGGACTTTTCTGTTTTCATATGTATAAATTATAAGTAAGAGAGCATGTAGGAAAAGGACCTTAAACTGCTACTAATCCCAGGTCTCACATATTTTCAATTTGGGATGGATGTCACGTATGAAGTTTTGGCATTAAGTACAAAGAAGACCTGGTGACGCCTATGGTCAATATGTGTCGGATGCCATTCTCCCTCCACCCCTAAAACCCCTCTTCAGAAATTCAAATAACTCTTTGGACCCAGATGGTAGCTAAAATAGTTCTCTTCATGTCAAAAGATTACGAAAATTTTGAAAAAAATGCTTATATGGACCTTGAATGTCCAAAATGACAGATGTTATTATTTTTGAAGTTTTGTGTTGAAAAAAAACCGAATGGGCGAATTATTATTAAGAGTGACTCAAACAGCCTGTTTTCGCCATCATCTGTACCCAAATAAAATTCAAATCGGATGTAAAGAACAAAAATTATTTGAACTTCTGAAAAGGAGGAGGTGGTTCTGGGGATGAAGGGGTGGTTTCGGAAAATAGCCCCCCAACCGTATTGACTCATTTTGCTGTTTCAAACATCTTTCAAACAACAGACATTGTTTGTTATCGTTATTTTTCTTAAAAATCGTAAAAACTAAAATGTTTACACTTTTTCTTGAAAATTGAAGCCTGGCGGATCTTTTTTTTCTAAATTTTCAACATAACAAAAAATTCCTAAAGCTCTTTGGGCAGCAATTCGGGCTGAAAAAAATTCAAATACTAGGATTGGAGCCAACACATTGAGTGAATAAAGGAAGCAGGTGGTTCTTGAAGGGAGGAGATGCCTAATAAAATGGCACCCCAGCTAAATTTTTTTCCTTTACACTCTAGTTTTCAGGATCAGTCATCACTCATCAGATCGCTTTTAACACTGTGATCGAGCAGGATACGTTGGTGACTATGCTTTATGATGTTGATAATTGATGCAGATTTTTTTAAACAGCGAATTTTTCAGGAATTTTTTTATTTTTTATTTTTATATTTTTTGAGTGGAAATCATTCATTTGTAATACTTGGGTATTGTTGTTGTCAGAGGTGAAGTTTAATATTTTGGTTGAGGAGGTAGAAAGCTAAGCCCCCCGGATGTTAAACAAAAAAGGATGGAATGAATATTTGCATTTGAGCTAGTCAAGAATGTTTGGGGGGGGGGGGTGTAAAATGGAAATCTTTAAATGTCCGAGCGAAGCGATGGCAAAATTTTGAAAAAAAAAATGTATTTTCAATGGGGAAAAGTGCAATATTTTTCAAAGTTTTAGCTTCAATTCTGCAGGAGATTGAGGTTGTATACAGAATTGTTTAAAAAATTTTCGGAGGGGGCCTAATTCAACATCTGGAAGTATTTAGCCCCCTTACCCCTCCTAAATCCGTCTTATAGTTTTTTTTTAATCACGGAATTATCAGAGAAAATTTTACATTTCAATAATAAACCACGTTGCTAGAAAAAAGTTATTTTTGCACTTTTTATGCAATTATGCTACTCTTACAAGTAAAGGTATATCACCGCTTTAGAATGTTTTTAAACGTCAAATTTATGCGAAAATTCAACAACGTCTTTGCTCATAATATTGCCTACGACTACGATCACTGTCAGTGATTAAGGCGACGACCTTATGCATCTCGATAGATTTTATCGTTTCAAATTACTCGCTGTTTATTGCTGTATTTGAGACGATGGTACAGGTGCTTCTGCGTACCTGCTTACTGCTTACAGTTGTTGCGATGGTAGTTTCTATAGCTCTTGGTAATATTACTACGGGTTGCATATCCAGATACATACTCACATATTTTTCGTTTTATTCGATTCATAATGTGTGCATTTGTACAACCTCGTATTGGTAATTTATGCGTTAAATGTTAACAGATTGTTTTAATGTTGGCTTATAACTTTACTGTTTATACTTAGTCGCTGTTATGCATATTTTATTCGACGCTGAATAATTTTTCGAAAAGCTAAAAGCTATATGCAATGGTCGTGCACTCGTTAAATACAGAAGGAATTTATTGGAGTATCGAAGTAATGTTATTTTTTGAAAAGAAAATTTTACGAAAATTATGAAAAATAACTGCGTAAGGATGTATTTTGTTGACTACCGGGCATTAAAACATTTCTTTCTATCATCGCTTAGCCATAAATTTTTCTGTTATTTAATGCTAACTTGACTGAACTATTGTATCGTTTTATATTTTTGTAATTTTCTATTTTTATTTACCATCTCTCTCCCTTCCCAGTGTTACTCGTTTCCGAATGCAAATGTATTATCTGGTTTAAAACTTTTCAAAAGCTATTTTGCATACGTTATAAGTATAAAAATATTGTGCGGAGGATACAGTGTTGAAAAAAGAGTACGAAGTGATGCTTAAAATTAGTCTGTATTTTAACTTGAGATATGATTGGAATTATGTACAGGTTTTTACAATACTACGGGTGGGATAACGGCACATCGATACGAGATTCGTACACATATATTAACTTTTGTCGAGTTTATAGTCGATGTATCGCAATCAGTTTTCAGTTAAACGTGTTTTTCTTTGTGCAAACGTTTGTTGTGCCATTTCATTTTTATTATCCAATAGGTTTATGATTATTTGATATATTTTCTGATCCAAATCAGTAGCGTAGTAAGGAAATCGCCGCCCCGGGGAATTCAAAATTTTGTCGCCCC
>FIZR01031239.1:0-12646 GCA_900060175.1 Ferrisia virgata
TCCAAAAAATCCAAATTATTTTTTAGTTTATTTTTTATTGCGACAATGCGCCTTTTATCTTTTAGTCTTAGATTAAGGATTGACCGTTCGATGCGGTTTTGTGTTGTTCGTATTTTATTTTCTAATTTTTTTGTCTGCGACCATGTTTGTGCTCCGTAAGTTATTACTGGGACCAGACAAGCATTAAATATTTGGCTTTTTTGTTTTATTTGGAAAGGTCCTTTAAAAATTCTCTTCAGCGACCAGTATTTTCTCCACACCATTGCAACTCTTCTATCTATTTCTTTTTCAGTCGATTTTTCTAAGCTTATGAGTTGTCCAAGATATATGGTATGGTCAACTTTTTCAATTTTTTTGCTTCCTAGCAGCAGTGGGTGTGGATAGGATTCGTTTGTTATCAGTTTTCACTACTGATTAGGAAAATAATTATATCTCGCAAAAATCATTTAACCGAAACGATAAACATTTTACACGTACTCACCAAACATGCTAAACAAACGAGTACTAAGAATTTCATATTCTGTACTTTCAAGTCGAACCGTCACGAAATGGGCTGAAATATACGTACGTAGCTATGTACATCATCTATTCGCTAAGCTACTGTTTTTCAATAGGTGTTCATTTTTGTTTCAGGTAATTGGTAAAGTGCGAGCTGTTTTATTATTCAAGACTCGATAAAAAATGTAAACGTTCGTTGTAGCATTTTTAGAAACCATACTGCAGCTCGAATTGAGATGAATTATTTCCTCGTTTAGCGTAGGACGAGGTGGCACGGCTCGGTGCGGAGATTAATTTTAATTTCGCCATAAATCTACGATTCTTCGTTCGTATGTACTTATACGTAGATCTATCTCGCGTTTGGAATACAGACTGACGACGATGAACAAAGTAATCGGATAAAATTCGTTGTTGATGATGATGATGATCTGGCAAATACGAGTACATAATTTCTTTAGTCGGCACTCGATTCGACGTGCAACATCTCTCCGACGTGATTTTAGCTTACGTGTGCAAATTAATCTACGTACCTACAAAACGAATATAATGCTTCGATTCGTATACAGTCTCAGATAGATAGAAAAAGCAGATTAAATTTAATTATCGTCGCGTTATCGGTTATAACCTCGCGTATAATGTGATAATCTTTTACAGCAAGGCTCATCAATCTAGAGCTATAGGTAAAGAGGTACGTTACGTTTGATACGTACGTACCGGTACCCCTACGAATATAATTCGCTCGAATAAGATTTCAACGTTGTTGAAAAAAATTCCCAGACGTTTTAAAAAAATTATATCGTAAAATTTATCTACTCGATGGTAAAAGAGAGCAGAGCGGGGTTCGGGCATTAATCGCAAATAATAAAACGAAATTTAGAAAGAGGCTGTTGAAAAAAAAAAGGTTTCAGGCTTCTTTGAGATAGGCAGATAAGAAGAAGAGTGTGAGAGAGAGAGAGAAAAAGAAAGACGGTCGCTTAAATTTTTAATCATTCTACGCGAGCAATACGCTCATCTGCGTTAATTTTTAATAAAACTAGTTTATTTTTACAACAATTGATTTTTTTTTTTCATTCTGTTAATTACGATTACAGGCGCAGGTGGGTCTTCAAGGTTATTAATTAAGATTTCTGCATGGTTTTATTTTAATGGTAAATTTTAGCGAGCAAAAAGACCAGGTTAAAAGTTCATTAAGCTTTAAGTCTACAATGCTAATTAAATTTAATTCATTCGCCAGTTCTAAATATAATACTCGTATTTATATTTAAAGAAACCAAGTTATTAAAGAAATATAAATTCAAAAATAAAAATAAATAAAAGGGGAGAAAAAACCAAGGTTGCGGGATTGTTA
Source organism: Ferrisia virgata (assembly GCA_900060175.1). Taxonomy (NCBI): domain Eukaryota; kingdom Metazoa; phylum Arthropoda; class Insecta; order Hemiptera; family Pseudococcidae; genus Ferrisia; species Ferrisia virgata. Next base: position 1,847 of record FIZR01031239.1, read on the forward strand.
AAGGAATTCCCAAATAGCAAACCATTTAGATTAATTTTAATTTCTTGCAAAACGAAGCACGTCTTTCATTTTATCCATTGTCTGTAGTCTGTACTCAGTGCTGTACTAGTTGGTACAAGGACCAAAGCCCACTATCGAACAATTCGAATAAAGACGAGAAGTAAACGGTGCGGGGGTATACGGATGAAAACTCATAAAGAGGCGAATTTTTCTCATTTTATATATAAATACACGTCGTAGGTATATGCGTCGTCGTTATTGTACATTACAAAAACCACCATCATTTATACAAGCCGTAAAATAAGGATTAGCAATTTTTTTTTTTCTAACCACCGAGCAAAATATTAAAAGGGAGATTTTTACTATCCGCTATATTAAAACTTTATTACATTATAAAATAACTTATAAAAGGTAATTTAGAATTTTTTTATCTACCAGAGCTTTGTATAGGAGAAAAAAAAAGCTACTAAAGTGTAGTTTGGGGAATAATTTTTTCGTGTAGCGATTTTACTAGCTGTGGTTGAATTTTTATTCCTATTAATACGAAATCCTTTACACCCCCATCCACCCCCTCCGCATTACCCTCCCATCTCCCAACACTAATCAGGTTATAATTTTTGATAAAGAGAATTTTTCTATGGTACCTACGTAATACGATTGGGGTTATGATGTAATCACATTCACAACTAAAGTTTTCTTTTTTACGACTTATTTCGTTGGTTATGGTCAAGTTATAATTTTACAAGGATCCTAGCATAGTCTGAAGTCTTCCCTTTCTCTATTAAAATATCTGTACTGATCTCGAAATTAGAGCTTTTGAATGCGGATAAAATAAAAACAACGTTTTATGTATGAATCCTTACGCATTAAAATTATGAACAAGGGAATTGATTAGACAGAATGGAGAGAGAAGAGGAGAGTTTAGCTGGAACTCGAGTGATTGAAAATTTTACAGATATATTAAAGTTACATTCGCATTTCTTTAAGAAGCACATAGTTACAGACACTGAAACACCAAGATGGAAATCTCCTGCTATAGAGGTAAGGGGATTAAGGTTTAGAGTTCCGTTTGTTTTTCCCTGTGAAGCCTGTGCGGATTTAAGTGGGGGAGGGGAGGGCTAAATTCCTCCGAAAAATTTTTCTATGTATGCTAAATTATATATAAACGCCTAGAAATGTTTTGAAATCTGTTTGAATTTTGAGAAAATGTTCGGAACAGCTTGAATACTGTTGGAAATATTGAAATTTTAGTACAGTTCAGGAACGGTTCTGCTATAAATTATGTTTTTTTTTCAAGTAAAATCCACAAAATTGTTGCTGAAACTTCGAGAAATCCATTTTTTTTCATTTAAAATCATAATTATTAAAAAAAAATTTTACTCAGGCATTGATACATGTTACGATCTATTTCTAACGGAGACAAAAATTAAGAATCCGAACACCCTCCCCTCCCTTAATAAAAAAACAACTCAGCTTCCTGAAATATAAACATTTTTTTCTAATTTTTTGCTTTTCCACGTTAGGCACTTAACCTCCCCCCCCCCGCAGACCAAATCATCAAACTCCGCCTATGCTGTAGAAACGCTCTTCTTTAATTCTGGTTCGACGGTCGTTGGTCAAAACTCATTCTTTCTGTGGGTAGAAATTTGAAAGAATTCGAAACAGGTTGAACAGGAATAAGTGAACCGCCCTCTTAATGGAGACATTTTTCGGCCATATCAGAAATTCATTACTTTTTAGCCTGATTTTCTCTGCCATACGTCAGTGAAAATCATGCTACTACGGTCTATCACCCTAAGACGCATGAAGAGTGGGGGATGAATATCAAAAAAATATGTTTCTGGGTCCTAGAAAAACCATCACGACCATTTTTGGTCATGTTAAACATTCATCTTTAGTTTTTATTTTTTTCTCTCCGAAATTTAAAATTATTTGCTCAGCTCGATGCCGATAAAAATTGGTCAAATTTGAGAAATAGGCTAAGATTGTAAGAAAATTGGATATTACAGAGTGGAGTTGACTTTTGATCAAAATTTAGTTGCGATAAAATTTAGAGATGAGTTTGCTGAGAGGCTAAAAACGTAAAAACTGTTTCTTTTTAAGCCAATCGATAGGCAATCCAAAGTTGCATAACATATCAAAAAATCAGCTCCCTAGATCAATTAGGAAAGGAGATATGAGAATTTTCTTTTTCTTCGGTCTTGAAAACAGACTTTTCCTCCTCTATCTCCCCTACAAATTTAGCTAGGAAGTTGAAATCTTGGTAAAGGTCATAGATGTGCCGTTTGGAAGTTGGGAATTTATAGTCTCATCACACCCCTCACAGCCACAAAATAGTGGTTTCTTGGTCGCTAAATTTAGAGGAGAGTTATGCGAGGAATAAACTCAAAAGTAAAGATAAATCGACCAAAAAACTACATTTTTAGAGCTGAGAGGGGGTGCCATGGGACTGAGAAATGGGGACCCTCAAAAGGCAACTACAAGGTCCCTACTAAAGATGCTTACCAAATTATAACTTCTCAGCTCAATTTGATGGAGAGATAGGGAAGGAAAAGTCCTTTCAAGGTCAAAAAGGGGAATATCCTTCATATCTCTTCTCCTAATTGACCTAGGAGACTGATTTTGAATATATCATTCAACTTTGGATCCGTTTTCAATTGGCTAAAATAGAAACTATTTTTACGTCTTCGGCCCCTGAACACCACATCCTGCCCAAATTTGGGCACAACCGAATTTTGACCCAAGGTAAATAAAAATAAATACTTAGCACTCTTTGCACGTAAAAAGTAAACATCAAAAGAATGTAAATTTAGAGTCAAGGTGATCTATTGACGGGTTATCTGATGACGACAGTTACACTCAAAATCATATAATCAATCCGAGGTCAAGGTCAACTGTTGACGGGTCATCTTTCTGTAATTTTCTCTAATATTTCAACTTAAAATCATGAATTCAATCCAGAGTCAAGGTCGGCAGTTTATGGGTCAACTTTAAACATTTTTATTTTTCCTCAACATTTCAACTTAAATTATAAAATCAACCGAGGTCAAGGTCAACTAATTTTCCTTGATATTTCAACTTGAAATTTTAAAATCAATCCGGAGTCAAGGTCAACTATTCGCGGGTCAACGGATGTTGACATTTCAATTCAAAATCATAAAATCAATTCAAGGTCAAGGTCTACGGTATTGACGAGTCAACTTCAAACGTTTCTAATTTTCTTCAACATATCAACTTAAAATCAAAAAATCAATCCTTCATTAAATAAGTCCACTGATGTCACTCCAGACCATAAAAATCGGTCCAATGATGTCAGTTCAATGATGACGTCCGACTGTTGACAGTTCACTAATATTATCTAATGATGATGGTCAACTGAAGGTGATTTTCCCAGAATGCGTTATTAAATATCGTTCGATTTTTAATAGCCTAGTTTTCATTGGCAATATAATATAGAAAATCACACTAAAAAGGTGTATTTCTCAAAATTTCAACACCAATTTGTTGATTTTACCAGAGAAAAAACAAAATTTATAGCAGAATCATTTCTTAATTCTCCTGAAATCTCAATACTTCCATCAGTTTTCAAGATGTTCTAAACATTTCTTCAACATTTTAACAGATTTCAAAATATTTCTAGTCGTTTGTATAAAATTTTCTGAATGATGGTGGTGGGGGGGGGGTAGTTAGCTCCCTAAATCCACCTATGATTTCGTTCCTGCATGCTGCTTTGTATTTTATAAAATGTTTTAAAATTTCAATTCAGAATTAAAATCAAATCTACCATCTTATTGGCCAGAATTATAACTTGACTCGATTAAATGTAATGTTTTTCTTTTCATGAAAAATCAAAAAAAAAGTGGTAATTTTTTATTTTGAATATTTCATCGATTGATACTATTTTCAAATATTAATCCTTTTGGGAAACAGCTAATGAAAGTTCTATACTTTAGAGCATATACTGTGCTTGAAAACAGCATCTATGAATCAGCAAACTGATGTTTTTAGGAATAAATGAAAAGAGAAAAACGTGTCACCTGGTGAAAAGTTGAAAAGTGAAGTGGGGGGGGGAGAAAAGTACTATTGAAAAATTCATCATCATCGTAATGGTGACCCATCATTATACACCATGAAGGGCACTGACGCAATCAGTGAAGTCGGGCTCGATGCATAGTTTAAAAAATACGTCCGTTTCGTATTTTATAATTTTTCATAAATAACGTGAACAATTTGTACAGTTCAGCACAGTTGGAGACTTCGAAAACCGTCGTAACTTGCGATAAAGTCGAAATGAAATTGAAAAATGTAGATTTTTATTCGACTTTTCTCAACTTTTCATTCATTTCAGCTCACGTTTCACTTTTTACTTTTCTCTTCGTCATAATTATTTTTATGAAAAATGAACATCTCTGCGTATTGAGTCTCTGAAACTGATAACTTGATATAAAAAATAGCCGAAAAATAGTCTGACCGAGATTCGTACAGATGAAATTGTGTAAAAAAAAATTTAAGGAAGGTACGAAGAGGATAAATTATTGTTAATTCAAACTGAAAAGGATGCACGTAGACTTGCATACGCCCATCTGAATTGAATTTGCCATGAATACATAGAAAAAAGAGTCAAAATTCAAACACTTCTATTGTACAGCGGATCATTTAGCTTTTGATGAAATTTAGCAGGTGAGATTAATTCTCCAAACTGGCTGACTTGACACATTCAAACATGCGTTTGTCATTTGTACGTAGCGTATTATGAATTGAATCTTTCGATAATGGAAGATTACCATCAACGAAAGGCGATTTTGGCCAAATAAAACGATGAAAAATTACCGATTATCGTAGCCACAACCAAGGTGTAGATTTAATGTCAGTGTCAGGTGACACGACTATACCGTCTTTAACCTAATAACCGACGACGACGTGTACAACAAACGAGCAGGAAAGGAAAGCTGGCAAACGGGGCTTAAACAAAGCAGGCAGTACACAGATTTCTATCGTACAATTAACAGAGTGAATTTCATTCAACGCATTTCGTAACATCAAGACCCAATCTTTATCATTTTCCACTTACTATATACATAGCTACAAGATACCTACCTACCTACCTACCTACCTACCTACCGTCCGCGTCCTGCGGCTGCAACCTGACGTACGCGCTGGCAAATTAATTATACCTCGTCGTGTCAACAACAGATGAATACTTTGATATTCTGCCTACAGTTATGGGAATTCGCTAACTCCGCTCTCTGTGCAAAGTTTTCTTTCTCTTTTTCTAACTCGTTTTCGTATCAGCTATGAAGTGCAGTCGCGACGCGTAGCATGCTGTGCAGATACAGGTAAAGGTATATACACTTTAACGACCCACTTACACCATCAGTACGCTCCATCAAAAGCAAAATTTGCCTACACAAGTTTTGAAATGCTTCACCTTGAGTGATACCGGTTTCCTTCCGGCGATACCTGAGCTTTTCAAATAATAATTTTCCCGATTGTATTGTGTAGAATGTTCACCTCTATGAGGCTACAAAATTTTCAGATTGAATTGAACTTGAATGATGAGATGGTGATGATAATGTGAATTACTCTGTTTTTCAATTTTTTAGCCTGATTTTCTATGTCATATTGTCTATGAAAACCAGGATATTACAGTCTATTTACCAACGGCAGATGAAGGAGCCAATATCAACAGAATCCGTTTTGGGGCCCTGGAAGACCATTAAGACGATTTTTAGCTATGCCAGATATTTACCCCCCCCCCTCCAACGTTAAAATCATTTACTCCGCTCGATACTAACCAAAATCGCTTCAATTCGGTCAATCGGCTCACTTGGCGGTGAATGAGATATATATAAGTGAAAATTAATTTATGTCAATATTTAGTTCTGCCCCATTTTGAGGGAGAGGGTGCTGAGAAGCTAAAAACACAAAAAATTGTTTCTTTTTGAGTTAATCGATAGAGAATCCACAGTTGAATAACGTGTCAAAAAAATCAACCTCTTGGTCAATGAGGAGGGGAGATACGGGGCCTTTCCCCCCTTTTTGACCCTAAAAAAGAGCTGTTCCTTGAGCTAGGAAGTTGAGATTTGGTATGTTCATTCAGTTGAAGCCCTAGATGAGCTTTTTGGAGGTTTCAACTTTTTGGCGCATAAAAATCTACAGTTGTGTGACAAAAATTAGACTAGAGTCATTTGTTTTGCTGTTTCAGCAAATTTACAGACAAATATAGAATAGATGGTACACTCGAACTTTGAAAAATTTCACCTCATAGCTGAGAAAAGCTCGTGAAAGTTGAAATTCTCGAAGGTGATATAGTTTTAAATTTTACGATTTTCTGGCCAAACTAAGCTCCCAACGAAAATATTTTCAGGGCCAATTGTGTGGAGCTTGAAATTTCCTTTTCGCTCGTTATGGGCCCGGATCCATTTGAAAATTGAGTACCTACAGTTTGAAATCACATCACGTTCGAAAATTCGAACTTTAGCGAGCTTCCTCAGCATTGAGTTGAAATTTTTTTAAGCTTAAATGCACCTCTTCGTAGTGCATCCTATGCTGTTCAAGGCGCTAAATTTGATTTTTCAGCAATGAAGCTGAAAAGTCGAGACCCCCAACAGACACATCTAGGGCTCTTACTAAATATATATACCCAATTTCAACTTCCCAGCTCAATTTGAAGGGGAGTTATGCGAGGAACAAACTCAAAAAATAATATAAACCGAACAAAGTCACATTTTTGAGGCTGTGACGAGGAGCTATGATGCTCCAAAGTCGAGACCCCATAAGGCACGTCTAGAGTTCCTACCAAATTTCAACTTCCTAGTTCAATTTGGTGGGGAGATAGGGGACAAAAAGCTCTTTTCTGAGGTCAAAATGGAGAAAACCTCCATACCTTCTCTCCTAATTAACCTAAAACGTTGATTGTTGGATACCTTTTACAACTTTGCATCCTCTATCGATTGGCTCGAACAGAAACAATTTTTGCGTTTTTGGCACCTCAGCATTCATTTTTCCAAATTTCGACTTGACCCAAGGTTATCCCCACTCACATATATCTAATCCCTTACCAAACTGAGCTGATTGACCAAATTGGAGCGATTTTAGTCAGTATCGAACAGAGTGAATGATTTTGGCGTTTGGGGTGAAAAATCCGGACAAAAAACCACATTTTAGGGGCTAAAAGGGGGTGCAACGAGACTGAAAAGTTAAAATCATCATAAAGCATATCTGCGGCCTTTATTAAATGTGCATACCAAATTTCAATTTCTTAGGTCGATTTGATGGGGTGGTAGGGAAGGAACAGCTCTTTTTCAAAGTCAAACCCTTATATCTCCTCTCCTAATTGGCTTGAGAAGTTGATTTTTGGATAGGTTATAAGAATTTTTAATATTCTTTCGATTCGCTTAAAAGAAAACAATTTTTGCGTTTTTAGCCCTTCAGGACCCCCTTTCCAAATTTTGGGAATAGCTGAATTTTGATCCAAGGTTATTCTCACTGATCTATATTCTATCTGCTGCCAAACTTGACCGATTGACCACATTGGAGCGATTTTGGTCCGTATCAAGCAGAATAAATGATTTTAGTACTTTGAAACAAATAAAAAATGAAAAGAAGTATTCAACATGGTCGATAATGGTTTTAATGGTCTTCTAGGACCTCAAAGCGGGTTTTGTTAAAATTCTCCTCCTCCCCTCATCCGCCTTAGGTCGATAGACTGTGATAACCTGGTTTTCATTCACAATATGACATAGAGAATCGGACTAAAAAAAATAAGAAAAACCCACAAAAAAAATAACTTTTTTGGGATTGACAGGCGGTGCAATGAGGTTGAAAAGTCAAACCCCCAAATAGAAATCTAAATACTAAATTTTAACTTCTTAGCGCAATTTGGAGGGGAATTATACGAAGAGCAAACTCAGACATTTTAGGAACTGTGAGAACGTGCAATTGCTGTAAAAAGTCAAAACCCCTAAAAAATACACGTCTATGGCCCTTACTAGATCTACATATCAAATTTCAACTTCCTAGCTCTATTTGGACAGAAGATAGGTGAAGAACGGTTCTTTTTTCAAGGTTAAAGAGGGAAAAACCCTTCATACCTCCCCTCCTAATCGACCTAAGAGACTGATTTTTGGGATATAGTATGCGACGTTAGATTGTCTATCGACTGGCTTAAAAAGGAACAATTTTTACGGTTTTAGCTCCTCAGCATCACCTCCTCCAAATTTAAGCATAACTGAATTTTGACTCTAGATCATCCCCAATCATATACACCTAATTCGCTGTTAAGCTGAATTACAGCGATTTTGGTCAGTATGCAGCAGAGTAAGTGATTTTACGCTTCAGAACACAAAAATATCAAAATAAATATCTGGCATGGGCAAAAGTACTTTTAATGGTCTTCTAGTTCGTCAAAACGGATTTTGTTGATATTCCGCCTTCATTGGCCGCAGGTCGATAGACTGTAAAAGCCTGGTTTTCGTTGACAATAGGACATAAAAAATCAGGCGAATAAGTTACACGTATCCCTAAGATTTGTCCAATCGAAGAATTTCATTCCTCTCTGATTCACCCTCGCTGTTTCTTTGTAGAGAATTTTGTGCATTAGTACGTTACTGAATCAACTGTTCGACCATATTTACCGATGTAGAACGTCACAGGGAATAATTGTTCGCGACTAATCCAGCCATAATGTTGATAAATATGAAAATAAAGGTAAAAAACCACAATTTTTGAGTAAGAAAAACCAAGGTAAAGATCGATTACCATTCGTTGAAGCGTTCTGGTCCGGTATAGGTAAGATGAGAGGGAGCAGCACAGAGAAGGGCAGAGCAGAATATTTGAAATCTGAGGGGTTATTCTGAAATCCGAAGACAAGGGTATTTCATCATTCTTAATCAGAGGATACGTGGATACCCTTTTATTCAGTTTCACGTGTGTAATCCGTCAATCTAAGGTACACGTTTCCGAGTAAATATCACAACTGAACAACAATAATCAATTCGAATCTATTAACGAGACATCGGATGATAATGAGAGACGCGAACGTAGCAAAATATGAAAATTATATCGTAGCATCTAACGCATTATAATCGTACGAGTAGAGCGTACGTTAAAACATTTGCATAATCAGTTCGCCGTAAAAACACATCAAAAATATTAGCTCGTCGTATTATGTTAAAAGATTCACATAAGCGGTTCGCCGTAAATATGATAATTTTTTAGAAGCATAGTTTTGACATTATTCGCGTAGGTACTCGTACTACGTATACGTAAGTACATTTATATAGATATCTGCTTTAAAATAAACCGTATCAAGTTTCACTTAGGTTAAAATTTTACCTAATAAGGGAACACGACAGGTAGGTAGGTAGGTAGGTAGGTAGTAGCTAGGTACACGTTATACGTGAGAAAATAACGCTTCAACTTTGTTAAAATAGCTTACTAGTGACACGACACGAAACGACACGACACGACACGACACCTATAATATGTATTCATTTAAAAATTTCATTTCTCTTCTGTTACCTATATCTACGTAAACTTTTATACACGACGAAATACCTTCCTGCTACGTACCTACTTCCATTCGAAGCGTTCGTTATTCCCTCTGCCAACTCCCATCGTTCACTCTCGAGTAAATGATTCTTATTATAAGACTATCACAACGCTACAGTCAAACTTTTGACAAAATTGCAACTTTTCAGGTAGAAATAGGTAAGTTTCAGTTTCTCGGTGAACTCGAAAATTTTTGAAAAGAAATAATTCATATCCTATTAGAGAACAAAAAAATAAAAAAAAAAAAAACTACAAGAGTAAAGTATCTTACTTTGGCAAAAGAAAAGAGGGCGATGCAACAAGTAGTGCTTTTAATTTCATCCCCATAATAAAATTGGGTCAGTTATGATTCGTGTACCTATTTCGTAAGAATTACAAAAGTGGATACGGATTTGTAATAAATGCTTCTTTTTTTTTTTACGCCTTCGGCAATTACAACCAGAGCCTTCTTCATTTTTACGATGGTAATTTTACCAGATTTGTTCGTACCCTGTGAGCCTGTTTCGTTTCAAAATATTACTTAGGTGAATTTGACCTCGACGCCCGAGGGTTTTTTACTTCATATTGCCATCGAGCCACACTATACCGTACCGAACCGAACCGACGATAGACAAATGATAAATGCGACACTGACTCTTGAGGTTTCCCAAAACGGGACACTACACAGCGAAAATTATTATAAACGCATCAATAACAATACCGCGTTAAAAAAAAAAAAATCGCATTAGAAACGTCAAGCGGAAAAATATACATTACAAATTGTCATCATAAATCAAGATGAAGTCATGTCTGAGGCGGCGAAACTTTTTACAAAACCAACTTACACTAAGTTGGTGGTGCTCGCTTGTAGAAATTTTCGAGTTATGCACAATTTTAGTCGTACAATAATATAAAATCCGTATGAAAATATTTTGTTCAGTATCTCGCACCATAATTTTATACATGGACGAATGAATCGTACATACCTACACTGGTTTTCAAAAAAATAATAAAATAAAACAATTCCAACGTTTCTTTAAGACGAGGAAAAGGGAAAATAAAATAAAAATAATTTCCAGTGAATTATTATACGATTACGAGAGTATTTTTATGTAAGTTTCAGCTCGTGCACATATTTATACATTTTATGCGGATAATTTAGTAAAACGACTTTCTGTGTTGTAGGAATTTCCAATGTACATCATTTTACGTCTTACTTACTATGCTACAAGCCACCTCCCCCCCCCCCCAGGCTAGGAAGTTCAAATT
>FIZR01031239.1:12652-31510 GCA_900060175.1 Ferrisia virgata
CCCCCCCCCAGTATATATGCATAAGTTTCAAATAGAATAACCCAGTATTAGGGATCCTCAGGTAGAGAATCTGGTCCTTCCAGCTTCGACTCCAGCTCCAGGATTTTCGATGCAAGTCTCTCTAGCTCCAGCTCCCACTTCTAAAATTTTTAAAAAGTCCCTCCGATTCTAAAAAGCTCCGGAGATGCCTCCAGCAGCCCCCTGCAGAGATAGCTTCGAATACTTCGAGAGAATGTTTTCAAGTCCAATGACTCAGACGAAATTTTAAACTACGAAGCTGAAATACTCATTTTAAATAAAGACCGTTGGCGGATAAGCATGTTAAATTTACCCCGGCGAGATTTCGGGACGATACTTTGGTGATAAATGGGTGCCATCATGAAACATTTTTGACCGAAGTTTAGGACCTCCAACTCCACTCGTTTTCGAAGGGGGTGATTTTAATTGAAAAACATACATTAATTTTTTTTAAGGCTTTAACGAATGGATTTCTGTAATTTTTTGGTATGTTGTAGATACTAATAGGAGGCACACTAGAAAAACCAACACCCCCCCACCCCTCATAATTTCTACCCTAAAGACCTCTCAACAGTTGACCTTGACTGTAGTTTATTTAATCATTTCAAATTGAAATGTTGAAGAAAATTAAAGATGTTTGAAGTTGATCTGTTAACAGTTAACCTTGATTCTGCATTGATTTTATGATTTTCACTTGAAATGTTTAAGATGTTCGAAGTTGACCCGTCAATAGTTGACCTTGACCGTGGATTAATTTTATGATTTTAAATTGAAATGCTGAATAAAATTAAAAATGTTTAAAGTTGATCCGTCCGTAGTTGACCTTGACCTTAGATTGTTTTTGTAACTTCAAGTTGAAATGTTCAAGAAAATGAAATATGTTTAATAGCGAATTGCACAGTTGACCCGTCATTGTTTTACCTGTCAACAGTTGACCTTGACCCTGGTTGATTTTTGATTTCATGTTGAAATGTTGAGGATCAGAACTTACATTCTTTCGATATTTACTTTTTTCGTGCAAAGAGTACTTATTAACATCAAAATATGTTTAATAGCACATTCTACAAATGTCCGACAACAGTGGACCGTCATCATTCAATTGACATCAGTGGATGAATTTCGATGACCTAGAATGATATCAAAGGATGGATTTTGATGACCTGCATGTGGATGGTCTTAACATTAATGGCCAATGGATTATCATTGACAAAAATTTGAGGTTGACCTGTCAACAGTTGACCTTGACCCTGAATTGATTTTATGATTTTAAATTGGGATGTTGAAGAAAATTAGTTAACCTTGACCCTGGATTGATTTTATGATTTTAAGTTGAGATGTTGAGAAAAGTTGAAGATGCTTAAAGTTGACCCATCAACGGTTGACTTTGACCCTACATTGATTTTATGATTTCAAGTTGAAATATCGAGGAAAATTAAAGATGTTTATAGCTGGCCTGTTAGCAATGGACCTTGACCCTGGATTTATTTTATGAATTCATGTAAAAAATGTTGAGGGAAAATTTATAAATGGTTAATGTCGACCCTTCAATAGTTGACCTTGACCCAGGGTTGATTTTTATGATTTTGAGTTACAGTGTCGTCATCAGTTGACCTTGACTCTGGTTGATTTTATGATTTCAAGTTGAAGTAATTGTTTTGGAGTGGTTTTAAATCAAAACAATATTTTGGATGAGTTTCATCTCAATCAGTGATAGGATGGATTGCTTCATCTCACCAAAGGAGAGGTTTTTAGTATGGGCCTTTTAGGTTTGAACTCGATCAAAATTTACAGAAATAGTAAATTTTACGTATAGGTACTGTGACGTATGTATTTCAATATTCTCAAACTTCCCTAAAACTGCTGCACATTTTGTTCCCTTGAGGTGGGAGGAGGGGAGGCAAGGAGGTGCAAAGTTTGATTTTTTGCCAATTACTTCCCAAATAACGTATTTGCAGCGAAAATATTGAAACAAAAGTTATGGAATAGCAAAAGACAAACATTTTTACTTCTTGAAATTTTTTCTCCACGAGGATGTGGGAAAGAGCTCTAAAGTGTCCAGAAAAAGATAAATTTTTATAATCTCACATCGACACAAATAATTCTCAAAAACCTGTTTAATTCATTTTCAGGTACATTTTTCTCGCGCAGTATTTCTCACTATTATTTAAATGGATAAAAATGTAAGCCCGTCCCCGTTTTCTCAAAGTCGTTGCACCTTTCCCAAGAGGTGAGTTCATTATCCTCTAGACCTGCTCAAAACGCGTGGAATTCAGTATTACAGCTCAATATATTGTAATTAAGATTTTCAAGGTCAAATATTACGAATCTGGCCCAAAAAAATTTTAGGGTGCCAAAGAGAGGGGCTGGGGGTGGTGAATTTGAAATTTACCAAAAACATCGCGCAATATGTTACAATCAGGGTTTCCGAGATCATAGATTACGAATCTCACACAAAAACATTCTGAAGTGCAAAGGGTGATGGCTGGGATTGCTACAAGTCGTGGATTACAAATTTGGCCAAAAAAATGAGGTCAGAGAATAAAATAATTGAGATTTTATTTTGGTCACAGTTTATTTTTCATACTTTTTATTCACTGAAGTAATTGATGAAAAAAACAACTAAAGACAGGCATAATCATCCAGAAATTAGCCAGTTTTTCACTAATAAATCACGAAAATGCGAGTAAATGCAAAAACCAATATTGAAATCGAGTTTAGGGCACTTAGAACTATCACTCTACTTGTAAAATTTAAAGGTTCATATACTTTTGGTCTAATTTATATTGCAAAAATCGCCAAAATGCGAGTATCTTTCATCTATTGTTATCAAATTAGGGCTCGTAACAGCCCCAAAACCAAATGTACCATTAAAAAGTACTCATTTTCGAGATTATTTTTCACTATTTAGATTTAAAAATATGCTAGTTTTACTGCGAACTATATGCACTTGAAATAAACGTTTACGCAGAAGAAAAATAACAGACTGCACGCCCCCAACCTCGACACACGTTCAGAAGTGTATAAATGGAGGTAACGTAATTAGGTTGGTCATTCTTGGACATTAGGTATTTGCATAATAATTCGATAATGTTGTCGAATTGATCAATGAAGATATTTTTTTTCATTATTTCGCGCATTTTGAGGGGTCTACAAGACCACTGTGCGTTGTAGAATATTAAAAAACATCCTATACCCTTGAAATTTGAACTCCGCATTTTAGGATCCAATTTGAATCTGAACGTTGAAAACTTTCATTTACCTCGAACAGTCAATTTTAGACTACGTAAATCAACACGAATTTTGAACCTTGCAAATGCTCAAATGGTTATCAAAATGGAATTCTAATCTTAGAATTTCTTCGATATTTTTCGATTTTTGAAAAATGACGAAAATATTAAGTTGGAAAGCTGAAACTTTCACCATATCAATACATATAAATAAGTTACATAACTTTTTACTCGTCTATATTATGTACGGACATTGGTGTAAGTGAACTAGCAAAGAAAACTCATTTCGTATTAATGAACATTAGATGAGAATCGTATTGGCAAAAACGCCATTAGTTTGATTATCGTCTAGAACGAAACTTTGAATTTATCAGCAAACAATACAGCACTCCGCTGATGACATCGCAGTACACCAACCTAACGCGGAAATTTTAATTAAAAAAAATAAACTCGAACGCAAAACGAAATTTTCATCGCAGTACGTTACGTATCATACACCACAGAGATAGTGAAGCAAAGTAGAACAACATGACCACCACGTCACTAACTCCTCAGATGCGAATACGATACGTACCACTGTAGTGAGATTTTCTTTCATTGGTGTAACGAAAAAAAAAAAAAAAAAAAAAAAAAAATGTACGTACAATTGTACATATTACATAGAACGGCACTTGGGGCATAAATAAAAGGCAGTAAAACCCTCTCGAGGATTTACGGCGTAACACCGGTTTTAACCCGATATATCGTTAAAAAGATACTGATGGCAGAAAGGGTTCACAAACGATAGTTACTTTTTTCTGCAGTTTTTTTTTTTTTTTCTATTTTTTATTTTAAATAACGCAACGCGGCACAGTAGACTATATACAGATACCTCGTATTCGAATTTAAACGTTCGCACGAAAATATATTCGCTTCTTATGATCTCTGGTAATAAATTTGAAATAATAATAAAAAAGTTTTCCTGTGAAAAATTCCACGGTCCGTTTAGTATTCTGTGAAAAGCTTTACTCGACGTGACACTCGAAATGTTTATTGCTCGCTAACGAATGCAATTAAATTCAATATCATCGGTCGTATTAGGAAATACGTTAATATTGCAAACGTAATAAAATGATTTGATTTTTGTACGATAATAATTTATATCGTGCATCTCTTTCAATGAAATATGAATCAATCAACGCAGATGATATCGAACCTGTCACAGGTTTAGGTATAAATTCAAGTTCAAAGACAAACACCAGAAAGCGTCGATGAGCTCTCCGAGGCAGTGTAGATAACGTTGTGATGATGATGATGGCGATAAAGATAATGATGATAATGATAGATAAAACGTTGAAATCGTTATGACAATCAAAACAATAATTCTCGCTACCAGAATTACGAAACTGGCACAACGTCAAAAAAATATTGTGGTAGCCAAATTTCAACTTAGGTCACATAGGTATCCACTCGGAGGAAATAAGATTCACCTCGAAAAACGACCACGTCTCCCACTTTGATAGGAAAAAAACCTACATTTGTTTCAAAAGTTGAATCATAATACAGCAGAATAGTTTCAAAATGAAGTCAAATGAACGTGGTAGAAATTTCAGTGCGTCATTCTATAAGAAAAAAAGGAAAACAATTTTATCAAAAATATTTATAATACGACTACGTTTAACCAGAAAGGCCACTTGAGAAGTCTCCCCTACACCAGATCACCTTCTCAGATAAAGACACACGAAAAGTAACTGTTTCTAAAAATATATACAGGGTCTTTTACATCAATACCACCTTCGTCATACCATAAGCTATGCAACTTGGTTTAGTCACTTGTTTAATGGTTTGCATACCTTGACAGTTGCAGAGGGCGAGTTATTGGAATTTAAATTCTTGTTTTTCGAAAAAATTATCAAATCGGAATTAAAAAATGGTAGAGAAGTTTGAAGAGAATTCAAAAAAAGCATCGCACCCTAATCAGAATTAAGGATAGAAAGAGTTCAATGTGGCTAAAAGGTCGAAATTTCCAAATAGACATTTAGAGACCTCACTACATACATGTACATAATAAAATTTAATTTCCTGGCCCATTTAGAGGTAAGTTATGCGACGAAAAAACTAAAAATTAGAAAAATTTACCAACAAACTACATTTTTAGGGCTGTGCGGAAGTACAGCGAGGGTGAAAAGTAAATACCCCCCCCCCTCAAATCTAGGGTTCCTAGTGAATATACAATTTCAAGTTCCTACATCAATTTAAAGGGGAGTTATGCGAGGAACAAACTCAAAAAAGAATAAAAAAATGACATTTTTAGTGCTGTGAGAGGGTGCAATGGGGCTGAAAAGTAAAGCTCTCTAAAAGGCACATGTAAGGTCTCTACTGAATTTTCATACCTAATTTCAAGTTCCTAGCCCAATTCGGAAGGAAGTTATGCGAGGAACAAACCCAAAAAATAATAAAAATCGACCAAAAAATGTGTTTGTGATGGGAGGAGGAGGGGGGAGACGCAATGGGGCTGAAAAGTCGAGACCCAATAAAAGCACATATAGGGTCACCACTGAATGTACATATCCTAATTTCGAGTTCTTAGCCCAATTTGGAGGGGAGTTATGCGAGGAAAAACCTCACAAAATAAGAAAAATCGACCGAAAAACCATATTTTTAGGGCTGTGAAGGGATGCAATGGAGCTGTAAATTCTGGATCTCTAAAAAGCACATTTAGAGCTCCCACCAAAATTTCCATATCAAATTTCAACTTCCTAGCTCAATTTGTAGAGGAGGGAGGGGAGGAAATAGGGTAGGAGTGGCCTTTTTTTCTGGGTTAAAAAGGAGGTAAACCCTCATATCTCCCCTCCTAATTCACCTAGGAGGTTGGTTTTTGAACATGTTATAAAACATTGAAATTTCTATCGATTGACTCAAAAAGGAACAATTTTATCACTTTTGACCCCTCAGCAGCCCCATTCCTAAATTGGGACACAATTGAATTTTGACCCAAGAGCATTCTCACGCATACAAATGCAATCCGCCGCTAAACTGAGCCGTTTGACCGATTTTGTTCACTTTCAAGCAGAGTAAATTATTTTAGTGTTCACGGTGTAAAAAAAATTAATTAAAATGAATAGCTGACATGACCAAAAAGGGTCTTAATAGTCTTCCAGGACCCGAAAACGGATTTTATTGAGTTCCTCATCCGCCATAGTTCGATAGACTGTAATATCCTGGTTTTCATAGACAATATGATATAGAAAATCAGGCTAAAAACATAATTCCTATAATTTTTAGGATAGGCAACTTATTTACATGATGTGTTTTTTTGGTATTATTCGATTAAATTGAAATTTTCAGGTGTGGGAACTTCTAACCAAGCACCCTGTATATATTTAGTGGTTTTTATCAGTTTTTATGATTTTAATCTATAAATAAGGGAAAAATAAGTAGTAAATTGGAAAAAATTTCTTTTCCCAGAAATGAATTGATATAATTTTTACTTTTTAAGGATATTTCTCTATAAAAAAAATACAGCACATTTGTTGCGAAAATTTTTTAGAAATTCTGCATTTGAATTTTCTGAACCTTTGTCATGTTTGAAAAATTTTAGTGTCGGGCAAAATTTCTAAAATAAATGGAAGCTGGAACTATTATCCACAACGTTCATTTAACCTAATTTTAGAGCAGTTGTGCCACTATACAATTTCAATTTTCAAAGAAATACACATGCAAAACAACCCAATCACACGAAGAAAAAGAATTTCAAAAAATGTTGTGGGGTCGTGTAGAAGAAAATTCTTTGTTTTTTATTTTCGCTTCTCATATTGAATTATACTAAAGCTCATTAATGAATCGTTTTTGCTAAAAGAACTGATCTTTTTCATATATAAACACATACATAATACGTATGTAGGAATTTTTTGCTATACATACCCAAGCCAAACGTATAATCAAACGAACAAATTAATTTAAAAAAGAAACGTGCAGTTTTCATACTGAAGCGCAAAGGGTAGCGTTTGTCATACTGATAATATGGACCATGTATCGGAAACCTCATCTTTGCGATAATATCATTTCACAAGCGTGCTAATAAATCAATGAATAATGTACCTAACCACCTACTACCTACAACCCAGTACCTAGCCAGCTAAATAATACGATGCGACAATCCATATAAAATCCTACAACATCGAACCACTGTAATTAAAAACACAGATAGCATTACCTATGTAGGTACCTATTTTTATTAGAAAAAAAAAAAAAAAAGACTCGCAAACATCTGAATGATTTATCGAATGCAAGATTGTACGTTTAAATATTACGAACGAGTACACAGCACGAAGTAAATAGCTATACGATTTTAATACGACTTGTTACCGGCAGGCATTTCATTACTCGACTGTGCTTTTGTTATATTACGTAGTGAAAAAGATGTACGTATTTTTCACTCGTCTAAATGACTCTTTAAATATTTCATTATCAAATTTAGATCTGATATCCGAGTACAAAAGCCATCTAACGTGTTTTACTTCGTATACTAGCATAGTCGCATCGTACAAACTTCTACGAATACATATAACGACAACGACAACAACGACGACGAAGCAGAAAAATATAACCTTCGTAATTGGTCGCCGAAAGCTGGTTTCACAATGAATGTTTTTAATTGTTTATTTGGCAAGTATCGTTGAAGATTTGTTAGCTGCGATAGGGGCAGCTCAATAAATGAGCTATTTGGCACCGTTTATAGTACATTGCAACCTAATACTAAAGCCACATAAGAGTACTAGCAGTTGTTCGCGCGGTGATTGAGTTATTTTGAACGAATGATCTTTTCAAAGTACAATATACTTTACAAGTACATACAGGAATACTCTCGTAAAGATAAAGTACTCAATGAGAAAAGTGAAATGCACGTGGAAGCGAGACTATCGATTATCTATGTAATAATAAACACATCAAAATATAACTTATATTGGAAAATTTTACCATAATTTTTAGCCTGATTTTCTATACTGAGTTGTCAATGAAAACCAGGCTAATTACGACATGAAAATTATAAGAATCAAATAAGCATTATTAATAAATCGAAAGTTAAAGCTTGTTTAAAAACATTCCAAAATTAACGTCTCAATCATCGTTGTTCTCGGTTGACTTTGAAGATTATTGTTTACTTTTACACCCGAACTGCAAAGTTATCATTTTGAAAAGGTATTATTTTCATCTCAAATAGGGGAAAACCTGATGGTTCATCACTGTTTCAAAACCGTATTTCTTGTTTTGAAACAGCTTTAAAACTGCTTCAATACAGCTTCAAAAATGTTTCAATGCATTTAAAATGACTATATTGAAGCAGTTATACAGTTTTAAAACCGTTTTAAAACAAAAAATACTGCTTTGAAACAGCAATGAAACCTCAGGTTTTCCCCTAGTTTCGAAACGGTTTCAACTTTGCAGATGGGGCACCCATAGTAGTATCTACTCAAGAAGTATCTATGCATTATACGGCTTAAAAAATATTTTTCTGAAGTTTCTTCAGTATTTTTAAGTATTTATTTCGCGTTTTGGAGAATCGTTTGTCAGTTTTTAAATGTGTAACATTACTTTTACAATTTATTATAAGCATCGATTTCCAACTGCCAACTGGTCTGTGAGCTCGTTAGTAACTCTTTCTAACAATGGAAGTACTACAAGTGTTACACGCACGCCAAATGAAAACATTTTTTTACAGGGGTGTAAAGCATTCAAAATTACCACCACAACCAAAATTTCAGCCTAAAAGTTCCATTGAGGGAGGGGGAGGCTTAAGGTAGTGTTGAATATCAACAAATTGAGAAATAACACACCGAGATTAATGGAAAAAAAGCAACGTAAAGCGATGCTTTTTCAGCCTGGTTTTCGAAACATATTCCAATCATGAGAACTGAAAAAGTGACCCATTTTTCCTAATCCGCATCGAGGGTTGGAAGGGTTCAATGGAGCTAAAAAGTCAAAACCCCAAAAAGGCACAAGGAGAGTCCTAATTTCAACTTCCTACCCAATTTGGAGGGAAGTTATGGGAGGAACATACATTAAAAATTATAAAAATCGACCAAAAAATCACATGATTTTGACCGGAGGAAAAGGGAGAGATGCAATAGAGCTGCAAAATAACCCCCCCCCCTCCCAAGGCACATGGAGATTACCAATTTCAACTTCCTAGCCCAATTTGAAGGGGAGTTATGGGAGGAACATACATTAAAAATTATAAAAATCGAACAAAAAATCACATGATTTTGGCGGGAGGGAAAGGGGGAGATGCAATGGAGCTAAAAAGTTGAAACCCTCAAAAGGCACATCTAGGGTCTTCGCTGAATGTACCTACCTAATTTGAAGTTCCTAGCTCAATTTAGAGCGGATTTATGCGAGGAATAAACTGAAAAACGACCAAAAAAACGCATTTTTGGGGCTTCGAGAGGGTGCAATGAAGCTGAAAAGTTGAGACACCCAAAAAGGCATATCAAAGGCCCCTACTAAATGTACATACCTAATTTCAAGTTCCCAGTCCAATTTGAAGTGGAGTTATGCGAGCAACAAACTCAAAAATATGAAAACGACCAAAAAAACACATATTTGGGGCTGTGATGGGGTGTCACGGGACTAAAAATTCAAAACCCCCAAAAAGCACGTATAGAGTCCCTACTAAATGTACATATCAAATTTCAACTCTCTCTTTTTGGTAGAGAGATAGGGGAGGAACAGCCCTTTTCAAGGTCAAAATGGATGAAAACCCTCATATCTCCCCTCCTAATTGACCAAAGAAATTGGTTTTTGGATATGTTATACAACTTTTGATTTTCTATCGGTTTACTTAAAAAGGCACAATTTTTGAGTTTTCGGGCCCTCAGCACATTCTCCCCCAAAATGGGGCTAAACTGAATTTTGACCCAAGGTCATCCTCACCCATATATATTAAATCTGCCGGAAAAGTGAGCCGATTGACTTAATTCGATTGATTTTGGTTGGTATCGATTTGAGTACATAATTTTAATGTTCGGAAAAAAATGGAATATAATAAAAAAATAGAAATGAATATCAGACAAGGCTGAAAAATTGTTTTAATGGTCTTCTAGGAATCTAAAACGGATTTTGTTGGAATCCCCCTCCCCTCCCACCGTTGTTCGATAGACTTTAATAGTCTGCTTTTCACTGACAATATGACAAAGAAAATTAGGCCAATGAAATAACTCGAGTTCTTACCGCGTTCATGGACTATAATTTTTTTACCACGTACTACACGCGACATGGGCCACCTAGAGGAGGAGTAGTTGCCTGGATTGGCTGAACATTTGAAACAACTCGATTCATACTGCTTTTAAGAGCTAATTTTAAATTTTTGACCAAAATTCAACCACAAGGTGTTACACGCGGATCCAAGCCACTACTCCACCTGTAGGTGGCCCATGTTCAGCGTAGTACGTGGTGAAAAAAGTTAGCCCCTAAACGCTTGTATGAAGTCGACTTATTTAATTTTTTCTATTTTTTTTATTTGAATTTCACATGGCGAAAAATTGCGTCTAGTTAGCCCATGCCAAGTGAAGTAAATGGTACAAAAAAGTACCCCCTAAACGAGGAATGAACTTTTTGATGTTCCACAACCATAAACCCCCTCCCCCATCAAGCTTAGAGGCTGAAATTTTGATTGTTGGGGTAATTTTGAATGCTCTACTCAGGTGTAATTTTTTTTTCATGTGGCATGTAACCTTTGGAGTATTTCCCTTGTAAGGATCAAGTCTCAAGTAACACGTATGCGCTCTGCAATGCATTATCTAAATGATGTTTTCATTTCTAAAATAAATTTTATTAAATTAAAAAAAAATATGCACTCCAATTACTGATTTTGAAAATATACATCGTAAAGTCACGAGAGCTTATTCGTAAATTCTTTCCCTCTTCAAAACTTCCGCCAAAAAAGAAAAAAAAAAGAAAAGAAAGCATACCTACCAAAAATAATGTAACGAAATGTCGTCGAAATAGTAATCGAGTAACCCATTAAAGCAGTTGGGATTTAAGACAACGCTTGTGCGGTGGTTTTTCATGGTGACAATGCGAGTAAAATTTTCGTATCAGCGTGTTACATTATGAGCCGAGCTCGATGTCGTAATTTAAGGCTGCGAAGAAGAACGACAACGAAATAGGTGCGGTAAGCAGAAGCAGAAGTAAAAGTAAAATTTTAATTTTACGGTTTTATTCTCGCCATCCGCTCGTGCTAGGCCGGTAACGATGATGATGGTACATGATCGGATATGCAAGCGGTGGTCTCGAGGTTAAACGGCCAACGTGGTGCTGGTTAATTATGAAAATTTTCTTTTTAAACCGCGACCGCATTTTGGTTGATTGCGAATTCATCGTAGTACCTTTTGTGGTAAATGACCACGATACTTCGTCATCGTTCTTTCAACGTGGCCGTTTAAACCGACCGACGATACTTTGCTATACGCTATCGCTATTATACCGACATTTTGTTGGTTTTTCCTCCTTTATTCCTTCCGGCTTATTTTTATTTTTTTTTTTTTTTGCTCTCTTCTTGCTTTCTTAGTAGATATTTCGTTACGAAGGTTTTCTTCGGTTTGACTAATTCCTTTTCTTCCTTTCTTCGCGTTTATCTTTTTTCGTTATAAGTGTACGATGCGCAATCCGAGGCTTCGTATAATGGTTCCGATGATGAGCATTTGATAGAATTTCTTATATTTTTGTACTCTTGGTATAAATGTACCTTCGCTGTGGATTACCTATCTACCTACATAGACGAGTATTGTAAAGGTACATTATTGGAAACCGGAAAGATTTTTTTTTCCTCCTTTTTATTCTCATTCGGATACTCATAGACCTACTTGGGAGGTTATACTCGGATAAATTTCGGATATAGTACTTACGTATGTAGTTACGAGTATTTCAACATTTGCTTAGATTCGATGATGAGAAAAATTTTATTCTCTCATGTTTTCGATGTAGCTGTCAAGAACCCACCAACGTATTGAAAAATACGTTACATTTATCTTCAAATTTCGAACGAATGTGCTCTTAAATTATTGAAACATGTGCTTATACGCCGGTTTGATTTTTTTATCAAATAACAAAGAAAGATTCTTTGTAAAAAAGAAAATCTATCTTCGCAGCATTGAAACAGCCTTGTACAAAGGTACCTGCTTGAATTCTTTTCTTGTCGAACGATATTATTATACAATTGTCCTTTGGAATAATACGAATGTGTCGGTGCCATTTGATGTGTAAAGTAAACCTAAATTCAACTTTTTTTTCGGTAGGATTGGAAATATTTTGTAAGTTTGTGGGCTACGTTTGTATT
The DNA here is from genome assembly GCA_900060175.1 of Ferrisia virgata. Classification (NCBI taxonomy): domain Eukaryota; kingdom Metazoa; phylum Arthropoda; class Insecta; order Hemiptera; family Pseudococcidae; genus Ferrisia; species Ferrisia virgata. The sequence continues at coordinate 25,214 of FIZR01031239.1, forward strand.
TTTCCACGTTGAATGTATTAGTGTTAGATACGGGCAAGGCTATGGAGAATACAGGATTCATATTTCTGCGCATGCGCACGCGCACGGACTTACAAATTTGAAAAAGAATATGTATATTTGGATGGAGTGGAAAAAGAAAACATATCTCGGATTTCGACCAAAATCACGCAGGTGATTGGCTTCAAGTTGAAAACCCATTGTACAAAATTTATTTGGCCCTAGGGGTTGGAGGTATTGGTACTCAAAGTATGGTCATTTACATCCCCTAAAAATGGTGTAAGACCACGGTCATAGAGCTAAAAAGATGCTATTTAAGATTTTATGTGACCACTTTTGGACCTCTACTAGGGGGTTGTAAAGTTAATAAATTGCAAAATCGAGATTTTTTTAAAATTTTTCATTACAAGACCTATTATCTAAAATACTAATCCAAAATTTTTTTCAGCTCGGAGAAGTGAATTTAGGTCAAAATAGTTCGATAATTCTGCACAGCAGCGCTGCCAATCTCATTATTTAATAAACGTTAAAAATATTGCTTTTATGGCAAAATTTCATAATTTGGCAGCTTTAAATTACTTCCCAAGTTGGCAGCACTGCTGAGCAAAACTATTCAACTATTTCGACCTGAATCCATTTCTCCGAACTGAAAAAAAATGTTAGACGTATTATTTGATATGATAGCCCCTTGAACTGCATTTTTTTGAAAAATTATTTTCTTCAGGATCTCCATCAGTTTTTTGTGATGCACACAGTCGAAAGCTTTTCTGTAATCGATGAAGAACAGGTATAATTTCTTGTTAACAAGCGCCTGTCTGGCACCAAGACCGTTTTTGAATCCAAATTGTTAGCCACCTGAGTTCATGAGTATAATTTTCAAGAAAATCTTTAGGATGTGAGACATTAAGCTGATGGTTCTATAATCATTACAGTCGCTCAAATTGAGCTTTTTTGGAAGTGTCGCAAAGGTAGACTTGAGCCAGTCTTGCGGTAGGACCCCTGAATCATGTATCTTGTTGACGAGTTTGGTCATAAATTTTTTCTATACAGACTGCAAGCTCTTGTTCTGCCATTTCCGATCTTTCATCTTGAAATTACTCCTCTACATACTCTTTCCATTTGGCTGACTTGTCTTCTGTGCCAAGCAGCAACTGTAGACTGGTCAAAATCGAACATTTTAAATTCTGACACGGATATGTCTTTGTGACGTTTTTGATGTAACGATTTTGGCTTTTGGACTTCATGTTAAAATGTCAAAGTAAGATCTTTTCTTCAATATTTCAACGTAAAATCATAATACCAATCGCGGGGCAAGGTCAACTAATTTTCCGTGACATTTTGACTTGAAATCTTCAAAATTAATTTAGGGTCAAGGTCAACTGTTGACGGGACAACTAAAGCCTACTTTTCAACTCAAAATCATAAAATCATTCCGAAGTCAAGGTCAACTTTCCTTAATCTTCCTCAACATTTCAACTTGAAATCATAAAATCAATCCAGAGTCAAGGTCAACTGTTGACGATATTTCAACTCAAAATCATAAAATCAATTCGAGGTCAAGGTCTACTGTTGATGAGTCAAACTCAAATATCTCTAATTTTCCTCAACATTTCAATTTGAAATCATAAAATTAATTCAGGGTCAAGGTCAACTGTTTATGGGACAATTTTAAACATCTTTAATTTTCCTCAACATTTCAACTAATAACCATAAAATCAACCCTGGGTCAAGGTTAGCTAATTTTTCTCGACATTTCAACTTGAAATCTGAAAATCAATCCAGAGTTAATGTCAACTGTTGGCGGGTCAACGGATGACAACATTTCAACTCACAATCATAAAATCAATTCAAGGTCAAGGTCCACTGTTGATGGGTCAACTTCGAACATTTGTAATTTTGCGCAATATTTCAACTTAAAATCATAAAATCAATCCTTCATAAAATTCGTCCATTGATATCATTGCAGGCCATCAATGATGACGTCACACAGTTGACTGTCCACTAATTTTGTTCAATGATGACGGTCAACTGTTCACGAACTTTTACAGAATGCGCTATTAAACATCATTCGATGTTAAAATTTCGATTTTTACAATCTGTAACTTGTCAGCTCATTGGTAGAAGGCCAAACGTCGTCTTGGATTGGACAAAAAATCCGCTAAGCAAAATCAGAATCTTAAATTGCATCTTTTTAGCTCTGTAGCAAGGATCCTACACCATTTTTAAGGGGTGTAAATGACGAAAAACTTCGTTTTTTTTTTTCGAAAAATACCCTACTTTGAAGGACCCATAGCTTCGCCCCACTTTGAGCTAGGATCACAAAACTTTGTATGCTGAGTTTTTAACTCAAAATCAATCACCTCCGTGAGTTTGGTCAAAATCCGAGGCATATTTTTTTTTTGATCCAGCCTAATGTACACGTACGTATTTGAAGAAGAAAGACGAGTATGAAATATTGCAAAAAAATGAATCCCCAAAAATGTAGGTAAAATATTAAGAATTATATTCATTATCACAATTTTAACATTTTAAGGTAGGGATTCAAGTGTAAGAAGTTGCATTTTATGCATCGAAGGCAGAAGTTTTCATTCGCTTCTATTTTGAAGAATTGAATACGTTTGTGAGGTTCAACAGTTTAAATATAAGTAGTCTAATTACATGAAGGTGTAAAAAACCAATACTACACTGAATTCGAATATACTTTGATTGTTTATGTCATTCGAAATGATGAATTACACTCGAAGCAACTTCAAATTTTTATATTGCATTATACTCTTCAACGTCCTACAGAGGATTTTTCCTATTTTTTCTTCTCTGATCGTAAATAAGTATCATTTTAAAATTTGGTTTTTACAAAAACTCTTCAAAGTTTTGAGAGAAATGGAAACACCTTATCACATAGTAGATCTCACGGAGTCCCTATATGAGTTCAATGCTGTAATTGAGCCTTAGACATAGAATTTTATAGCGGTAGATTTTCAACTCAAAGTCAACCATCTACGTAAGTTTGATCAGAATACGATGTATTTTTATTTTTCACTCCACCCCTGATACACATATAGGTAGGTATATTTTTGATTTATCAACTCTTGCTCTCATCTGTCCTCCACTTGTAATAATAAATTTTACTGTCGACAAAATCTCAGACGCGAAACTCGCAACACAATGGATATATCAGGAAAACGTAAAAATAAGCCGATTTGAACGGTTGAAAAAAACTATAAGTACATAACTTTTTACACCGCAGATTCCAGACAAATTTACTCGGCGGAATAAAAACATCGCCGCCACAACTTTGTTAACTATGCATAAAAAAAACTCGTTCAAGCTTCAAATTGATGCGAATACTAACAAAACTTTGTAAAAAGTTTTGACATATAACTATAATTTTCTATTCAGGTCACAAGTTTTTTTTTCTTCGTACATATATATATACTTTTTTTTTCATCTTTCACATCGTGTAAAAAAAATTGCTCACTGTCGCTAAAAAGAAAACCACCGGCGTTACTTTGAAGAAGACTATAACTATATACCTATTGAATAATTACGTCTGGTCTGGTAGACGAGAAATGTAAAAGAATTCAAAATATATGGAGCACGTTCATCAAATTACATACCATTCAACTGATTCGGTTCGCGTTTCGCGACAAACTCTCGTCGTAGTAAAAAAAAAAAAGATAAAAACAAATGAAATTCGTCGACGATTTTGCATGTACACCAACCAAGATACATGTACGTAAAATCATCGCTTGGTGTGTTATTATGTCCATAAATATATTCATGATTTGAAATACAACCTCCCTTCCACCCTCCCTCCCTCCCCCTCGCCATTCTCCACTCAACAAACATATGAAAAGTAGCAAATGAATATTCATCAGCTTCAACCACAAATATAATAAGAAGGTACATCATACGTATGAACTCGAGACCTTATACAACTTCAAAAAGATTAAGCTACATTAAGCAAATTCAAAAGCTTCGCTACAAAAGCCCAACAAACGTAGAAAAAAATAGAAAAGAATCTAAAAAGCATCGAATAATTACGTATGGTAATTTAATAAAGCAAGCGTCATGTCATATCAACGTATGTATATCTACTACAGTTATAGTACGATTTTCAACAATACATACAAAAAAATATCGAATAAAAAAGCTCATTTATTGTAAAATTATTCATTTTTTTTTAAATAAAAATTTTAACGATTGGAATTTATATTTTAATATAAAATATATTCGTATTTAAACGCGATTTTCTAAATTTATTTTATCTTTTGTTCAGAAGTTTATGAAAAAAAAAAAGTATATACATTAAAATGTGCTTCTTTTCGTTTTTTACTCCTACGATTAAATTTTTATAGACATAGTATCATGCAAGGTGTAAGAAAAAAAAAACATAAAAAAGCACCATTATCGCGAATGATGCGAGGTGAAAAATCAATGTTGATATATAATTTTTTTTTTTAGCGTTCTTTCGAATAATAAATTATCAACTATGTAATACTTGTCCATCAGTCTAGCAAAAGTAGCAATAAAATTTGAAAAAAATTGGTACCTTCAAGATATTTGTTGTAAAATGTTCTGTGGGGTCCCGAGAAACATCCTTCAAAACCTTACACCGCCATTCCTTGAGCTTTCCCTGTGAGAGAGGGGAAATGAGTGAAAAGTCGCCAAAAATATGGATGAGAAGTTCAAAGATGACGTCATTTCTACGACCACTTAAAATAGCTTAAAGTTCATCCATAAAATTTGAAAATTACCCCTGAAAATGTTCTTGAAGGCTAATATATTACCCACATGGTATACATGAAGTTCTGAAGTTCGGTTTTATCCAGAGATGTGGGGCATCACTTCTCTTCTAGTAGAGTGCTCAACGGTAAATTTTGGAAAACGATACGCATTCGATATCTCTCATATGCGGCTGGAGGGGCCGGACGATTTAAGGTACTACCGCATCGAAAATTCACAAACAGCAATCAGTGTATTCCTTGGGGTTGATTCCATGCAAATAAATCCCGCTAAATGCAAATATTATGTTACTTTTCAGATCTGATCAGAAAAAGGGTCCAAAATTCAGAACAAAAAAAAACTTCAATTCTCGATATTGTTATTCGCACTCATCATGTGTTTCTTGCGAAAATTACCACTGTGGGTTCGCAAATCCTTCTGTGGTAGCCAGTTTACCCTCTTATCGTGAAGAAGTCTGGGGTGCTGATAAGTGAAGAGTGAATTATAAAAATATTAACAGTGCTACTGAAGGCTGGAGGGTAGGAAAGGGTTCACCTGGTCCCCTTTAAGTCGTTCCTTACGACAGACAGAGAATGCCATGGAAAAATTCTACAACCCGCTTCCACACAAAGGCAGATAATAGAAGAAGAATAGACGTCTTTGAGATGCGAGTCTGGTGTAGGATGCTGAGGATGCATTCATCTTTCAAGAACATTTTCAGTGGTAATTTTCAGCTATTTTCTGGTTCCCTTTGCAGCAGTGCAAAATCAAAATATTTATTTTTATGAAAAAATAATAACAAAGACGTATTAATTTTTGATGAAAAATAGAAACAAAGACATATTAACATTTTCAAGAAAAAGACATAATGTATATTTGACAGGAAAGAAGAACAACATGAGTTAGAAAAAAAACAGCCATGGATAACAGAAGACCCCCTACTGATTACAGACCAGCTTGAGTAAGCCAATTGCTGTGGGCACAATGAAGAATATAGGCTACTAAACGGATCAGTCTAGCTGTATCGTCGTAGAGACACAAAAGCCTATCTTCACCAATCCTGCAATGAAATATAGGAATACGCAGACTGCGATGAAACCAGTGCAGTATACAAGAAAATACATCAGATTGCTAGAGATTTTAAACCCAGAACTCGCGAGATCAAGAGAGATGATGGCACAGTTGAGTGGGATTCTAGAGGAATTCTGGACAGCTGGAAAACATGTTGTGAGTGGTTGTACCAAGACGGTGGAACACTAGAGGTAAACCAACAGGTTCCTACAGTCGAAGTGACAGGTGAAGATGAGCCAAACATTCTACTTGATGAAGTAAGGTAGGTAGTGAATGCGATGAAGAAAAGCACCAGTTGCGATGGTATTGAAGTTGAATTGTGGCAGGCTCTCGGCGAAAACGGAATCAAAGCAGTTCGGCAACTCGGCAGTATATTGTCCCCGCAGTCATTCAACATCTATGATGAACATATAATTCGCGAGGCTCTTGAACATTGGACTGGTGGTATTTCTATTGGAGGAAGAAGAATCTCTAATCTGCGATATGCAGATGATACCACCTTGA
>FIZR01031245.1:0-14111 GCA_900060175.1 Ferrisia virgata
TATTCTACATATTCTACGTTTAAAATTTTACTTATTCTACATTTTTATACAAAATGGTTATAACATATCCAGAAATCAGTCCATTGAATCATTTTCAAGGCGCTAGCTCAATTAGGACGACCTGTAGAGACGAGCAATTATTCGAAGACCCCGAAAAAATGGTTTTTTTTTTTTGACCTGTAATGGGGTGAGTTACGGATGGCGAGTCAAGGCCCTCACAAGGCACACCCAGTGTACTACTGTCAACTACCTGCCAAGGTTCAACCCTCTAGGTGAATTAGTACGACCTGCACAGATGAGCAATTGTCGAAATATTCGTGAAATAGTCCAAATGGACCGATTTCTTGAGCTGTAATCGACGTAGACGGTTCATTTTTGGATATGTTATAGCTCTTTCGATTTTGTATCGATTGGTTGCGATAATTTTTCACTTTTATATTTTTCACTCCCACTTACTCCCATCCCCAAAAATGGGCCTCCTCCAATTTGGACCATGGACCGTTCAAACTTGAATATGAAAATACAGTCGGCGAGTTTTAGCGAAATTTTTAATTTCAGCAATTTTGGCCGATATTCGATGGAGTAATTAATTTTCTCCCTCGGGGAAAGTAAGAATAAAATAAAATAAAATGAAATGAAAAAATATCAAACAAAACGATTGTAATATTCATGGTTTCCTTTCGGAAAACCTGACTAAAAAGGGTCAAAGTAAAAAAAATTTCGTATCTTAGGTTCTTTTCGTAAAATATGTCAGGAAGATATCCCCGAACAACAAGCTAACAGTCCCGGAGGAGGTGAGGGCAAGCCACATGGGGAGTCTAGAGCCCCCTCCTGCCCCTCCATACACGAAAATTAGTTTTTCAGCACATCTTCGTGAATATCAATTTTAACCTCGAAAGAGTTATGTACGAATTTGAAGTAGACTCAATTTTCTAAAACTTTGCTTCTATAAATTTTTTCACAGGTCCATTAGGGGCGACGGGGGTGAGCCATAAAAAAAAGGTATTTTCTAGATCGCAGCATAAGTAGCCATAAAATGTAATGAAAGCTCGCGTTATGAGTTTTATTGAGCACAAATGGTAGTTTTCCTCCAAAATATCAATTTTCCTCGTCCATGTTGCCCCTTTCCCCCTTCCCACCTTCTCTACTATTCTCATTTTTTTATTATTTTCTCTTAAAAAAGCATACTGTTCAGGTCAAATTGTGCTGATGGGAATAATTCGAATACCAATATTTCATTCCAGTCATTCTATCCCCTCCATTTGCAAAAACACGAATCTTACAAGCGTGCTATCGCAAGTGTTACATGCCAAATGAAAAAATTTGTTTACGGGCTTGTATAGCATTCAATATTACCTCTGCAGCCAAAATTTCAGACCCTAAGCTTCGTGTGGGGAGGAGTTATAGGGTTGGAATAACGAAAAATTGATAAATAACACTACGAAATTAACAAAAAACGAAATAATTCGATTTCATACCGCGTTCAGGGGCTAATTTTTTCACCCGGTACTACCCTGGATATGGGCCACTTGGAGATATGGCAATACTTGGGGGTGAATTTTTTGGCCACCATTTTTCCTATTTTTTTAATCGCGTTTCACATAGCTGCTGAAAACTCATTTTCGAGGTGTTACCTGCTAATCTGGGTGACTACCCCATCTCTACGAGGTCCATATCGAGAGTAGTACGAGGTGAAAAAGCTAACTCTTAAACACGGTTGCTATTTGTGAATTTGTTCATATCCCACTCCCATAGCTCCCTCCGAAATGGAATTTAGGAGCTGAAATTTTGTTTGTTGGAACAATTTTGAATATTTTGAATGCTCTACACGCCAGTAAAATTTTTTTTTTTTTCATTTGACATGTAACACTTGGGGTAGCTCTGTGGTAAAATTCGTACTTTTATAAGGGGAAGAGTCGAAGTTTAGTGGAGGGGGGGGGTAGGACTGGGATGAAACATTGGTATTCGAGTTATTCCTACTGGTACGATTTAACTCGTCCTGTATGCTTTTCCAAGGAAAAATAATGAAAAAATGAGAATAGAAGAGAAGGGGGGAGGGGGCACCGTGGATGAGAAAAATTGATATTTTGGAAGAAAACCACCATTTGTGCTCAATAAAACTCATAACACGAGCTTTCATTTCGTTTTATGGCTACTTATGCTGCGATCCAGAAGATACCTTTTTTTGATGGCTCACCCCCGTCGCCCCTAATAGACCTACGAAAAAATTTATAGAAGCGAAGTTGTAGAAAATTGAGTCTACTTTAAATTCGTATATAACTTTTTTGAGGCTAAAATTGATATTTACGGAGATGTGCTGAAAAACCAATTTGGGGCGATGTTTAAACCCTGCCTGTGTGTCGCGCTCACCACCTATCGATGGATAGTTTTAGTGTATTGTTTGTGGACACCTTGCTTCTTGACGTATACCACGAAAAACCCCTAAGATGAGAATTTTTTTTCACTTTCACCTAGATTGACTAGACTATTGGTACAGTATTCTGATTTTCATCCTGATACGCCAATTATCTCATCTACCATCTACTTCCAACAGTTGGTAACCGTGTAGTTTTTCCTACTTTTTAAAGTCGAGTAATCTGCTACGCACCTACAGTTTTACATCTGTTAACGAAACTGATCAGGTAATACGCAATTCGACTCGAAATTAATCATTAGGACGCGTTCTACAAAGCAACCGTATCAGTTTCAACGGCCGAATACGAACCTCTGCTTTTTTGGATCGGTTTAAACGAATCTTTTTTAAATGTAAAACCGATGGCGATAACGAGGCCTTCGAAAAAAATGCCGCAATTTCGCAACGATAACACAATCAACTGTACGTTGACTCCGGCTATATTACGTACCTTTAGCACTTTGCGAAGTATAATGAAAATAAATTCTATAAAATCTAACGAAGAAGAAAAGCCTCCGATTAATATGAGCAGACGCATTTGTAATGAAAAATTCCTCCACAAAGTGGTTTTATCAACGCTACCCATGGTTAAATACCAAATCGAACCGAAAATTGGTATTAAACGTAATAGACGTATGACCAATCCAGTCCACGTAAAAATAGCCTCCGCCGTGGTACCTTTTGAAAATATCAATTTTATCAAAATTGTAAATAATAACGGCACCAACGTGCCCGAAAGACAATAGATAACGAATTTCTTCGTATGTACTAACGAAATTTGTTTTAAATATAGAGCTATCTTTCTAAAACACAGGTATATATCTATAGCCATAATAAATTTCAAACACATCGTTGTCAGAATTAGCTCGTCGTCGAGGGCTATGTTAATGTTGATAAAGTCGCATTTACCTCCGGTTATACCGCAAATACCTATGGTCAGGTAGTTCAAGTAGAACAGGAATAAAATGAAACAGTAAAATGTTAGATTTTTGATCGTCAAACTTTGTCGGCCTCTACTCGTCGCAAATTTGAAAAGGTGAATTATTACGCAGGCGAACGATACGACGAATATTATATTCACACCGTAGAAGAAAATCTTTTTGAATATCTTTACCGCTGAATCGGCCATCGTATTGAAATTCTAATACGTATAATTATGGTACTCGAATGGACTGCGGTCGGTGGATTTAAAGCGCCTGAAACAAAATACCTACCGTTATTTTTGTGGTATTTTTTATGACAATGTGTTCAATCTAATGCCTGAGTAATAATTCGTACGATTAGTTTTACTGATAATTGGACCAACTTTTAAATTGTTGAAATGAATATTTGTAAATCTAAAAATTCACAACACCGAACACTTGCAATAGCTATAAGTGTCAACATGATATTTCAGTAGTAGATGCATACATTATCATAGTTTCGGACCCCTTAAACTCACTGCTTGGGACGTGGGGGATTTCTTTAATTATAAAACATTTATGATTTTTTTTTTTTTGAAAGCACCAATTGATCAAATTGCATAATTTTTTGGTACATATGTTGTTAATTAGAGTGTTTCAATTTTAGTTTTTTTTTTTTTTTTTGAAAGTTGGACGGGGTAAGTGAAAAAAAATTGCGAAATTATGTCAGATGAACGTGGTAAAAATTTGGGGTCTTTAAACTGACTCTAACGTCTCCCCAAATTGATTTAAAAGTTGAAAATTTTCGCAAGAAATAGAAAAACAATCAATTGGGAAGGAGAGGGAGGAGTTAAGAGTCAAGTTAAGACCTAAAAATTTTAACCATGTCCAACTGACATCGTGGGCAACTTTTTTTTATTCTCCTATCCTCCCGTCCAACTTTCAAACAAAACATAAAATTGAAACGCCTTATTTTCTGGCAATATGAGAGGAATCTTACGTAGTTGGAAAAAATCAATATCCTTCAATAATTTCCCTTCCATGGGACCATTTTGAGCTTTAATTATTTTTTGAAATAAATATAATAGTTTGATACAAATTTGACCTCTTCATCACCATTTTTTTTTTCGGAATTTACCTCGAGCACCCTGGCAAAAATTAGAAAAAAAAACTAAAAGAATTATATGATGCGAAATCAACTTTGGCCCTTCGTTTTTTGAAATAATGCAATACTCAAATGGGTCTAATTAAAAATATGATTTCATATTCGTGTTTAGAAGGGTTTATTCATGTGAAAACGGTACCAATATCATAAATTCATCTGCTGCCCCAAAAATTGGCGAGGGGGTGCTTGTGTAGTCAAACAAAGGACCGATAAAGATTTTGAATTTTGGTCATTATTTCGTATCGTGTAACCTGCTAGTATACCAAATATAGAAGCGATACCGACAACTGTAAAATGTTTCGGTTTTGTAAAAATGTACCCCATTTTGAGTACCTCGCCCCCACCCCTGTCAGCAAAATGAAATCCTTGAAAGGATTGAAATAGGAATTTGATTTCATATTGGTATTTAGAGAGTTTGATTGTATTAAAACGATATCAGTACGATCAAATTATTCGTGGTCAATTCTAAAATGGTGGGGGGGGGGGGTTCTGATATAATGCAATCGAGATTTTCATGGCAGCGATTTTGTTTTTCGACTATAAATTTTTCATTTCATTGAAATGAATTGGCACTTTCAAAAAAATATTCTTGACTGTTTCAATTGAAGTAACGCTCTCCTTCCCCTTCCCTCTCCTACACACCTAAAAAATCAAGGAGTTGGGTGTACAAAACTTTGGTCTGGTGTGTATTTTGATATTCGTTTGGGACAAATTTACTGTACCTGGCCACCTTCAGCCTACACATGAAAAATTTCGACCTTATAATTAAATTAAAAAAGAGAGCCGCCTTAATGAATGAGACACCAACTCATTTTTCAGCCTGATTTTCTTAATAAATTATACTTATGACGATTGAAGAAAAGCATCGCTTCGCAATGTTTTTTTTTCTAATCAATATTCTGGGTAGGAAGGGTTCCATGAAGCTGGAACGTCGAAACCAGCAAAAGACACATTGAGCCCTCTACTAAATGTACATACCTAATTTCAATTTCCAATCTTAAATTGGAAGGGACTTATGCGAGGAACAAATTTAAAAAATGGGAAAGAAATGACACAAAAAATCGCATTTCCAGGACTGCGAGGGATTGTAATGGAGCTGAAAAGTTGGGACCCCCAAAAATACGTCTAGGACCCCTGCTAATTTTGGTGTAGAGATTGGGGAAGACCGAGCCCTTTTTCAAAGTCAAAAAGAGGAACAACCTTCCTATCTTCCCTCGTAATTGACCCAGGAGGTTGATTTTTGCATATATTATACAACTTTGGATTTTTTATCCATTGACTCAAAAAGGAACAATTTTTGTATTTTTGGCCCCTCAGTACCCGTCTCCCCAAAATGGGGCTAAACTGAATTTTTACTCTAGGTCATACCCACTCATGTATATCTAATTCGCCGCCAAGCTAAGCCGATTGACCGAATTGGAGCGATTTTGGTCAGTATCCAGCAAAGTAAATGATTTTAATGTTCGGGAAAGAAGGAATAAAAATAAATATCTGACATGGCCAAAAATTCTCTTAATAGCCTTCTAGGACCCTAAAACGCATTTTGTTGGTGTTCCCTCCCCCTCTCAACTACCGTTGGTAGACAGGCTTTAATAGCTTGGTTTTTATTGGCAATATGACGTAGAAAATCTGGCCAAAAACGAAAAAACAAACGAATACCCCCAAAATGCACATTTAAGGCTTCCACAACTTTGTTAGTCTGATTTCCTGTGTCATGTTATCAATAAAAACCACGATATTACGGCTATCGATCTACGTTTGATGGTGGGGGAGAGGGGTGTGATAGAAATACGTTTTGAAGCACTAGAGGACCATCGAAACCAATTTTGACCATTTCAAATATTCTTATTTTATTCTTTCGAAACTGAAAATCATTTGCTCAGTTCGAGAACGACCAGAATCGGTCAAATTTGGGCAATGCGCCTTAGATTGGCGACGAATTTGATTTTTTCGAGTCGGTATGACTTGGGGTTAAAATTCAGAAGCATGCTTTTTGCGGCAGATTTTCATGACATATTACAATCAAGAGAATTGAAGATTTTTCCTAATCAGCATTACGAGTAGGAAGTATTCAATGGGGCTAGAAAGGCGAGACCCCCAATAGGCACATCAAAGGTACCTACAAACGGGACATTACTAATTTCAGCTTCCTAGCCCAATTTGGAGTGGAGTCATGCGAGGAACGAACATTAAAAATTAGAAAAATGTACCAAAAAATCGCATATTTGGGGCTGTGAAGGGGTGAAAACAGGCTGGAAAGTAGAGACCATCAAAAGGCACATCTAGGGCCCCTATTAAATGTACATGCCTACTTTCAAGTTCCTAGCTCAATTCGGAAGAACGTTATGCGAGGGACAAACTCAACAAATGAGAAAAAACGACAAAAAACCACATATTTGGGGTTGTGAATGGGTGAAATGGGAATGAAAAGTCGAAACCCAAAAGTCACATTGAGGACCCCTTCAACTTCCCAGCTCAATTTGGTGGGGAGATACGGGAGGAATAGCCCTTTTTCGGGGTCAAAAAGGTGGAAACCTCCATATCTGCTTTCCTAATTTACGTAGAAAGTTGATTTTTGGATATGTTATACAACTTTTGATTCTCTATCAATTTGCTTGAAAAGGGTAATTTTTGCGTTTTTCACCTCTCAGCACCCTCTCCCTCAAAATGGGGTATAACTGAATTTTGACCCAACTTCATCCTCGCTCATAAATATCTAATCCGCTGCTAAACTGATTCCATTGATCGTATTGGAGCAATTTTGATCGTTATCGAGCAGGGTAAATGATTTTAATGTTCAGAGGGGGAAAAAATGAATATAAATATCTTACATGGCTAAGAATTGTCTTAATGGGCTTCTAAGATCCCGAACGAAACAGATTTTGTTGATATTCCCCCTCCTCATTCACCGTTGGTCGATAGACTGTAATAGTCTAGTTTTCATTGACAATATTACATAGGAAATCAGGCTAAAAAGCAGCAATATTGCCTCAATTTACTCTTAAAAAAATATATATATCAGGTTTGCCCCGAAAAAGATAAACTTGAAATAATGGAAGTAAATGGCTGTGTTTGATTAATTGTTAAATAGGTATTCTGTTATTTTTTAGCGTTTTTATGCGTACTTCTTATTATTCTTTTTTTTTTTAAATTGATTTTTATGGATTACCATATTTTTGCATTGTAATCGTTTATTGCGAGTTGGAAAAATTATAAAAGTCGAATTAGTTAAAAATAAGCTGAAGCAATGTTTTGGTTCGAAGTAAAAGATTCAAATTCTGAAACGAATCTCGTTCATGACAAATTCCGAGTCTTTTCCTTCTAATACGTACCCCCCCCCACCATCTGATCGAGTGATTTTATTCCATTTTCAGCCAGGTATATGATTTTAGTAAGTCGAAGGGAGAGAAGGCTGATAACCATGAGTAATTATGTGGCATGTACAAAAATCATCTTATTGGTCTTACGGAACTACAAAACCGATGTTGTCGATCTCCTCCCTCCCTCCTTCATCAGTCTCCGCTCTCATCTGGCGCTAGTCGATACACCGTAGCAGCTTATGGTCTTGTTTTCTTCAACAATACGACAAAAAAATAAGCTAAAAATTGGAATATGGTAGCGAATACTTACCACGTACCTTACCTACGCATTTACAATACATGGTAAAAATACACGTCACGCATGCGCAGTTTCATTCCCTATTCTAATTTTTTTTTGTTTCAAAATCGAGTCTGATTCGACGCAGGTATTAGCAGCCCAAGTGCGCATATTAATGTAGTTTAGGCATCTGATAAAATTTAATTACTCACCCATATTGCGCCTCTGTGTATTTATAATGCATATTTAATTAGAAGTTGTTTGTTTGAAAATTGCCAGAAAATGAAAATTTCAACGTTTATACTTATGAATCGTGTTTTTTGAACACCCCCACCGTCCCCACCCCTAATGTTTTCATTATATCTTAGATAAATTACCGTATTTAATAGACTAAAAACCTTGTTTTAATCGCTACTCATCATTGCTTTATGATAATACTCGTATGAATAGGAAGCAAAACAATAATCTCGAGTTAGGTGGCAATTAACATATACGTCAAGGCGTCAACACGGGTTACTTATTAAATAATTTTTAACGGTATATTTATTCAATTCAGTATACTGGTTATTTTACTTAATAATTTACGTTTACTTTACTTATATAATGCATCAGGTTTTTCATTATAATTATTGATTATTGATTATGTTTTCTTGTTGCATACGTTGACAAGTTTTTCAGTGGGTGGGCGGAGGCAAGAAAATCAAATAATTATGAACTTATTGGAAAGGTCGTGTAAGTGTAAATTGGGCGCGAAGTTCAAATAAACAAATCCGAAATTAATTTGCGAAACGTAATAAGACTTTTTAATAATTTCTGCGATGGTTTAAATTATGAAAATATGAAACGAATTTTTTCTACGTGTATTACACACCTAAATTTTACTACTAATTCTTCGCTTTGAAACCATTTGGTAAAATTAAATTTCGATTTTAAGTAACATTAAAGCAACGATTCGAGTAATTTTTTGGCTTTACCGTTCTCTTTTTATATTTTCATTTTTAAATCGAATTCAGCGTGATGTTAAACTTAGTCTTCTTTTACTTCAAAATTTAATAATTATCTTAAGATATTTTTGAGCAAATAGATACAATTGCTTACCTTGGTATCGCTTGTAAAAATATCGAGGATCCGAATTTATCGTACGAAATCTTCTTTTTTGGGATTTTCAGTATTGATAAAAGTATTCATTGGCGTGCCTAAAATTTGTTTGAACATAATGATGAAAAATTAAAAAAATCAACTTCGATTTCAAATGCAAAACAATCATTCTTTTAAATGCTATTTTTTTTGAAACGTTAATTCTTCCTTTAGACACATTCGCAATACGAGTACGAATATTTTGAAACAATTTCCATGTTATTTTTGAGACAACTGAATACTGTAGCAGGTAGATAGGTACTAGGTACCAGGTAGATAAAAAGTATGTTAGGTACACCTGATTGAAACTTATTTTACATGACGTTGTCAGTCAGAAATTTTCCACCACCTACTGTTCTGATTCGTTGTTTCATATTTGCAATCGCAACAATCGAAACTACTAGTAAAAATATGATAAAGGTTAGATGATTTATGTGGTAAGTGTTGACTTATGGGGGGGAAAAAAAACATTGTTCAAATTTTGAATTTTTACCACTATATTGTTCTGAACTAAGTTACAGTTTTGTCGTTAAAAGATAATGCTTGAAAATTTCATGCTGTGAAGTATTGTCTGTCGTTTGTTATCTTACTTCTTAATCGTATACGAGAAAATCATAAATTTTTCAGTCATTAATAATTTTCTTAAGTGATTTTTTTTTGGAAAAATTCAGAGTAAATATGCATTGAAAGATGGGAAAATTGAGAAAAAAAATTGTAATCGGACCAGTAGAAATTTTTAGCTTGATTTTCTATGTCATGTTATCAATGAAAATCAGGCTATTACGGACTATCGAACTAGGGAGGGTAGAGAGGGAAGTATCAACGATATCCGTTTTGGGTTTAAGAAGGCCATTGAGACCATTTTTGTTCATGCCGCATATTTATTCTTTTTTATTTGTATTTTTTTTTTCCAAAACTAAAAATTATTTGCTCAGCTTGATACCGACCAAAATTTGATGGAGGAGGTGCAGAAGCGCTAAAACGGAAAAAACTGTTCGTTTTTCAACCAATCGGATAAAAAATGAAAAGTTGTATAACGTATCCAAAAATCAGCTTATTAGGTCTATTAGAAATGATGATGGGAAAGGAAAAAAGAAATGAAAAGGAAAGGAAACTGGAAAAGTAAATGGAAAAGAAACAGGAAAAAAAAGAGGGAAAATCAGGAAATGAAAGAGGGAAAAACAGAAACAAAAAGAGGGAAAAACAGGAAAGGAAAAAGCGAAAAACAGGAAAGAAAAATGGAAAAAACCGAAAGGAAAAAGGAAACAGGAAAGGAACAAGAAAGCAAAGGTAAGGAAAAAGGAAAAGAAATAGGAAAGGAAAAAGGAAAAGTAGAACCGTTTTCCTTTCCTTTTTTCTTTTTTTCTTTTCCTTCTGCCTTTCCTTCTTCCTTTCCTTTTTCCTTTTTTCGTTCCTGTTTCTTTTCCTTTTTCCTCCTTTCCTTTTTCCTTTTCTTCCTACTTTTTCTGTTTCCTTTTCTCCCTCCCCCTCTTGAGCAAAGCCCTTCAAATTTGGCATGCAGAGTTAGTAGAGATTTTAAATGTGACTTTCAAGGGTTTTAAGTGTTCAGCCCTATTGCCACTCCCTCCCCCAGTCACAAAAAATGGTTTTACGGGAGATTTTGGCCTATTTTTTGAGTTTGTCCCTTGCATATCTCTCCTCCAAATTGAATTAGGAGGTTAAAATTTGGCATGTTTATCATGGGCATGCTCAGAAATTTGGGTGCTCCGTGATAACTTAATTAAATGGCTTTTTCATTTTTAATTACCTTTCCCTTTTTGTTATTTGAGCCTGTTGATCGTGCAGTGAATTGAATGGCTGAAATACGATCCATTTTTGTGAAAGTTTTATCTAAATTTCAATATTATTGGTCAATTTTCACCCAATTTTTAACAGTTTTTCATGATTTTTGATCATTTTTCTCCACTTTTTACCCAGTTCTGTCAATTTTTTACTCAATATTAAATGATTATCAACATTTTTTCATGATTTTTGATCACTTCCTGCACTTTTTACCAATTGTTCTCAAATTTTTACCCAATTTTCAATAATTTTTGATTATTTTAGGTGTATTTTCACTTCTTTTAAACATATTTTTGTGATTTTTTGATCAATTTTCCGACATTGAAACTCATTGTTGTAAATTATTTACTCCGAATTCGATAAATTTTAACGACTTTTTTCCATTTTTTAGGTCAATTTTCATTTCAATTTTCAACGGTTTTTCATGAATGTTTATCAGTTTTCTGCATTTTTCATTCATTTTTGACAATTTTTCATCCAATTTTCGATGGATTTTAACATTGCAGTTTCGCGTTGTTTTCAAAAACAAAGGTTATGGCCAGTTTTTGGTGCTATGACGTCACGCAAATTTCTCGCTTTAAAAAAATGACCTGTTACGGACTAATCGACCTTCGGCGGATGCGGAACGAGTGCAATAAAATCGATTTTGACGTTTAAGTAGACTATTAAAGGCTTTTTGTTTTTTTTTGGGGATATCAGATATTGTTTTTTTTTTTTTTTAAATATGACCCCCTCCCACATAATAAAATCGTTTATTCTGCTTCATACCTACCAAAATCGTTCAAATACGCGTATTGGGCTCAACTTGGTAGCAGATTAGAGATACTATTCGTATCAAAAAACTTGAATCAAAATTCAGTCGTGTCTAAATTTGAGGGAGGGGGTGCTGAGGGGCAAGAAGTATGTGCAAAATATGAAATAGCTTGTGACATTTCGGTTTTTACCATTTCGAACGCGCTGAATTCGATCATAAATTTACTTTTTTGATTTACTTTCACCATACTTTGATCTCCTCTCCTCTGCCGGGCAATTGAAGAATTTAATTTTTTTCGATTGAAATTTTGCATTTAAGGAATTAGCTAGTTTTAATCGATGTTTTACGGTTAAAATTAAACACGGATTAATTTATCTCATTGCCGAAAATTTTAATCACATTGAGGGTACAGGCTGAGATGTTTTGATGGATCGACGATACTTACTTCTCTTTTGCCATTTTTTAGTATTTTGACCTAATTTGAGAACCTCAGTGTCACTAAAGGTGTTGCGATTCAATTTGGAAAATTAATCGATTGAAAAGAATATGAAAAAGTTTCTTAATCGTAATTTTCCCATTTCAAATGATATCTTTAAACGTTTGTGCTCAAGGACAACCAATACCGAAACATGAACCAAATTATGAAAATTACAAGGACCATTTGTGTTATTCGGTATAATTTAAACTAAACCTGGTTTGCGATAGTGCAAGAAAAAAAAGTTTATTAATAATATTTTATAATTGTAGTGATCTACTTACTGATATATTGGTTCAAATATTCATCTTCTGACTATATGTTTTATCAGTGCAATGATCTCACTTTCAACATTTTCTGTTTGTATCGATTTATTAAATTATTATCAGAAAATACACGTAAATTGATTGCTATTTTATTAAATTAAACGAATCACAAATTTTAATAATTGTAAACGTTGGGAATCTAACCTCGAGTTTCAACCATAAAATACTATTTGACCGTTTTACTGTGGTGAATTTATTCATTATCATCGGTATACATACGTAAGTGAGTGAGTATTTACGTGTGCTACGTCGGCTAAATATTCGTATCTGAAGCTTATCAAAGTTGTTTTTTTTTATTTATCTATTTTACTTGCAAACAATTGAAAATACTCGCCTTTTTTAGTTGTATAGGATTTATCAAATACCTAGTAGATCGGCTACTTGCGTAGTTATGCCCACAGAAGGCTACTTGCTAAAAGAGTTTTGAAATTTTGCGTATTCACTGTACTAATGCGCAAGGACTGACATGAAATCAAGACGAAGTAAATTCCATGGGTTCCAATGTGGATCCTGTAAAGCTTTGCTCTCTGCACTCTCATAATGGAGTGTTTATAACTTTGTGACATTTGAATCGATCAAATGCCCTGAATATGATGGTGAAGTCTAATTTAAGATGTGACGTTTGCAAGTGATTCATTTTGGGCGCTGGACAGTGTTTAAGGAGTTAGAATTCATTTTTTTTTTAAATTAAAAAATCGATCTTAGTTATTATCATAAAAGCAGCAGTGCAGAAGATTGAAACCATTGCCCCAATTTCAGTAGTGACCTACTAAGACGTACATTGAGTGAAAACTTGATTGAAAGATACATTTTAATTGTGAAGAAGAAAATGACCGTTCATAATGAAATTTGTTATTTTTATGTTGATACGAACTTTTAGATTGAATTGTATATCTCTCCTCATAATAGCGCACGTTATAGAGAGGAGGAGGGTGGAATTGTATGAAAAAGATTCGAATATTACCAACTTATGTTTTATTCCAGCAATGAGGGTTACGGAGGCATTTTGATGCTTGGTTTTTCTTGGGAAGTTGAAAGTGGTGAAAACTTGCTAAATGATATGAATGTCAGGGGTGGGAGGTGCGAGGGGCAGAAATTTTTTCCGAGTTGATACGTGCTGCAAAATGGGAACTGTTCGACTGCTACAGTCTGACGTGTGTAAATTGTAATTACGTTTCATCTAATTGGGTCAATAATTCATTTTTCCTCCTTCAAATTGTAGTTTGGAAGCAAAACTCCACCGAGGGGGGATCCAATTCAAAAATCATTACCGTTTATTTCGATGTGCCGCATTTCAGCTTTTAAATGAATGTTTTCATTATAATTTGGGGGGGGGGGGTGGAATGAGGGATGGAAATGTTTTGGAGGTCAAGGTATGCTGAGAGTTGAAACTAATCAGCCACAACTGTCTGATTTGCGTAAACTCCAATTACATTTCATCTAAACGGTGTCACTTCTTCAAGTTTCCCCCTAAGGTAGGTCGAAATCAAAAATGATGATGATTTTCGGATTCAGCGCGAAATTTTGACCTAATTTGAT
>FIZR01031246.1:0-10261 GCA_900060175.1 Ferrisia virgata
AAAAATATTTTTTATTAAAAAAAAAAAAAAAAAAAAAAAAAAAAAAAAAAAAAAACGTAATTAGAGAGAGGCTGTCGCGAATATCTCGAATTCGCGCGGCGCAAAAAAAATTTTCAGCTCAGAAAAGTGGAGTGCCACCGCCCCTATTTGGGAAACAACTAAATTTAGCGTCTCGACAAAGGGCGATATCTTCAACGTTTACTGAACAATGAAAAATAAACGGCGCGCTGCTACGTCGAACTATTGCGAGGTGAACAAAATTTGTGGACGCGCATTCGAGATACTCGATAGACGGTTCGATTGGATTTTTTTTTTTTGAAACGTGAAAAAATCTCGATTTCTACCATCGGTAATTTTTCAAGCTACTGGTTGGTAGGTAGGAGGGGGGCTGAAAGTATTGCCGGATCGAATCGAATCGAATCGAATCGAAAATGCGGTAGCTAGACGCGCAAACTGACGCAACGCAAACTACGTTCTCTTCGCAAAATCATCCGCTTTCGAGGATGCGGAGCTTCGTATGGTTGGTTTTATGCTGAAAGTCGAAGCTCCATCGTAAATTAGGTCAAAATACGAAATATGTATTTTTTTTTTTCAATACACCCTACGTATAATTTAGGCTGCATATATGTAGGTAGAGGTGCCTAACTGCCTACTGATATGCCAAACAAGCGAATAATAATGCTACAAATACAGGTAGAACGAACGCAAAAGTATTCGGTAAGCGGCTATTTTTTTTCTATTTTTTTTTTAGCTGGTAGCGAAATACGCGTAATAATGTACGTAGACTAAGAGTAAAATACTAGTACCGGTGCCGGTGCCGGCGCACCTACTAAATTCAGTTTGGTTTTTTGTTGGTTTGTGTTTCAGATTATTCGGTACCAAATGTGATAAATGTAGCTTAAGTTTTAATAAAACCGACGTTGTGATGAGGGCGAAAACGAAAATATATCACTTAGACTGCTTCAAATGTAACGCTTGCCAAAAACTTTTAATGCCCGGCGAAGAGTTCGCATTAAGAGACGACGGTTTATTTTGTAAAGAAGATCACGAAGGACTGTCATCAAAATCGTCGAATAGCGAGAATAACAACAACAACAACAACAACAACAACAGTATTACCAATAACAACAACAACAACAACAACAGCAGTAACAACAACAACAACAATAGCAATAATAGTAATAACAACAATAATAGCAACAATGGCGGCAGCGGCGGCAACAACAATAGTAGTAGTAATAATAATAATAATAATAATAATAATGGTAGCGGAGCTATCGGTGGCGCAAATTGTAACGCCAACAGCAACAATAACAACAACAGCAGTAGCGGCAATAATAACACTACCACCAATACCAGCAGCTTACACCATCATCACCACCACCACCATCATCATAATCACAACGAAGGCTCGAATTCAGGTAAGTCGTACTACGAGTAGATTAGGTACCTACTCGAAACGTTAGACCTTACTATTGCGATAGGAAAAGGCTCTGCCACGCGTATCTCTTCTCCAACATACGAGCTGTGAGAGCTGCCCAGTCGAAATTTTACGTACACAACAAATAGGTAGACTACAGGTACAGGTATATCGACAAAACAAATTTCAATTAATAACAACTAAAAAATTAATATTCGCGTCGAAAACTGATTATCGAAGAACTTGAAATTTCCATTCGGGTATGTCATTTTTCGAATTATTTTCGGTAGCTTTTATTAGTGGCGGGGGAGGGAGGTTGCGTTGACTAACTCTTACTTAGTAAAAACCCGGCCAATAACGTTTACGGCAATCGGTACTTTTCGAATAGCTTCGTAATAGGTAATCAGGTATCGATATCGTTTCATCGAACGAGCAAAAACATCGCAGGCTCTGCTTCTTTTCTTTCTTCCCAATTCTCCTACATACGTTTTACTTTACGAAAATTAGACTGAAAAAACCAACGCGCGTTGCGATGATTTTTTTTATTTTACTTTTTTTTTCGTTTAACAGCGTTCGCATTTTCCCAGAAATGCAGAAACGACGACAAAATTTTAATTCGAACGGCAAAATTCGTTTTTTGGTCTTACCAGCGGTCTCGAACCATCCAAACGTGAACTTGGCTTTTACCATATAAATTTACCGTACCGGCTTCAAATAGTCGTAAATATCTACCTTCTCTCCGCTAAATTGAAATGAAAAAAAGAAGAAGAAGAAGAAGAAGAAGAAAAGAACCACCATCGCGAATCTAAGGAACTTAAACAAACACCCTTCCGAGAAACCGTAACACGCCCGTGCGCGAGCGAAGTTTGAGTTTGAATTTGAAAAAAACACCCATCCACCCCCCCCCCCCCCCCCCCCCCCCCCCCCCCCCCCGTCCTCTCCACCAATTTTCCCAACAAATTGGAATATCGAGTCTAAAACAATGAAATCTTCGCGTTGGCGTCGGTATTTTTTGAAAACAACACGAACAAGATGGTTAAATTTTATAGTACTCGCGAGCGTTGGAAATTTGATCGCAGCTCCGATGAGGTAGTCGTCTGAAAATTTTACAGGCCCGAACGGTGATCTTTATTATTATTTTGTCAATCTACTCGTACAAGTATGATGACCCGATGACCCAATGGTCGCCTGAAAAAATAAAAAATAAAATAAAATAAAGAACAGTTTTAAGTGGTCCAAGTGTGGACGATAGAGCCGTAGAGGTGCTCTGTCGCCATATGTAAAGTTGCAAAAAAAGCTACCTACCGACCGTACGAGATGTGTGTGAAAATTATTCAACTTGAAAGACGAACGGCTCGTAGTCTTAATGCGGTGCGTTTTGTTAGTTGTAGCTCTCTGTACACGCCTAAGTACTCCTACACGTACAATATGTACTTTTGCAACGGACGGCGCGTCTGTGCCCTTTGTACCTACCTACCTACCTACCTACCTACCTACCTACCTATCTGACGACGAATGGCAGCGAGTAAAAGGTTTTCGTATCTTACGGTTTTATTACTTACGGATTTCGCGTTCGTCATTAGTGACCCAATTTACGTATTTACCGCGTCGCGTATCGCTGTCGTCTGTCGAGCTATGGCTACGCGTCCCGACGCTGGCTGTTCGATAATAATACACGTACGCATACGCGCACCCACCATCCTACAGTACGTACCAACCAACCAACCAACCAACCAATCAACCGACGTAGAGTTTGTGTGTGTGTGTGCGTGTGTGTGCGTATACGTACGAACGAGTATTGCGACGAGTCTGCCTTGCTTCGTAGGTAGCGGTAACGTGAGCAGATTATCGGTCGCGAGTAATTTGCATAAATTATACTTATTTTATTTTATTTCATTTCATTTCATTTCATTTGATTTCATTTCAGCTCATTTGATTTGATTTTATTCGCGTTTCATTCGAACGGTTCGGCACCGCGCATACGTATTCGCGTTCGCGTTCGCGTTAATGAGAATGACACGCGCGTGCGTTAAATTTACTCGTAATTGTCGTTTAAGACGAGTACTTATGCTTATACTTATACTGCGATCTGTTCCTCGCTGCAAGTGCCGTGTACGCGGCTATATTCTTCTGCTAATTAGAAGGCGATAAATTATTTTTAATTAATTCAACTTACGCGACGCGACGCGACGTTGCTTCGCGTACCTCGTAACCTTTTGGTCCTCAACCGATAAACGCATCTCCCCCCCCCCCCGAGATAGGCGAAAATTCGTACGAGTAACAGTAAGTAGGTTAGGTTAGGTTAGGTTAGCTCGAGCTCGAGCGCCGCTATTTGCGCGATGAATGAGCCCCGATGTGGCCACTACCATAGGTCACCCACCAGTCACACCATATATACGTACGTGTCCACAGTGTACGCTACGTAGGGTAGGCCTATTCGGTGTTGGGTGCGGTTCGGTATATGTACTCGCGCCTGCCTGCAATGTGGTCGGTAGCTAGGTAGGTAACTCTCACCAACCTACCTACCTATACTCGGTTGAATAGCTACCAGCATTAATTTCGTATTAACGATACGAATGAAATTTTCAGATTCTTCCGAGTCCGGTTCGAACAAATACAGTGGCCGCGACGTCAGTCGTAGCGGAAGTGGCGGCGGCGGTGGTGGCGGCGGCGGCGGAAAAGTCGCATCGGACGGCAAGCCGACCAGAGTGCGTACCGTGCTGAACGAAAAACAATTGCACATGTTGCGCACTTGCTACGCGGCCAATCCCAGGCCGGACGCTTTGATGAAAGAACAATTGGTCGAACGTACCGGTCTAAGTCCGAGAGTCATCCGAGTATGGTTTCAAAATAAAAGATGCAAAGATAAGAAACGAGCTATCGCTATGAAGGCGCAAATGCAGCACGAAAAGGTAAGTCGCAACTGCGTAGCTTATTCTGTAAGTCGATTAGTACGTGTATATTACTTGCGAAGTCGAATACTCGTATCAATCCGAGATCGCTCGTACACACACACACACACACACACACGCACACGCACACACACGTTATTCCGAGATCCTTTTTAATGTACGTACGACTTATTCGATGATTGTACGCGACAATTTTCGATATTTCGGAACTTGATTAAGAAGTACTGCTACAAGAAGGTTCACCTAGGCGTAGGTACCCAGCTTGAAAATGTGATGTACGAATATGAAATGTTTCAAGTAAAAACTGAGATCGGCGCTTGATCGGTATACGTATACAGTACGTATTTTATGGGCAAACCGAGATATGGCGCTGAAACTTCGCACACGACTTCAGTAAGTACTCGTTATTAACGTCGTGCGCCATATGTAAGTAAAACAAACCGAGATCACGGAAAATGATCTCACCATCTCGGACGGAACATCGGTGTGTATTATACTTGTACGTATAAAAATGATCTCGGTATATATGTACGCGCAAATAACATACCATACCATACCATACCATACCATACCATATCTCACTCGCTACGTAGGCGTAAAACGCGAGCATAAAAAAACCCCTCTCCACCATCCCAGCCACGCACGCTTGACGCGAATTCTCCGTTGTAATCGTAACGAAGACGAAGACGAAGACGAAGACGAAGACGATGTTGAGAGCTCGCTAGCTGGTGGTTGGTATACGTATTTTCGGCGTTCGCGTATGCAACTTTATTAACATTTCGCGCGTTCGGCTGTGATGCATACGTACGATTATAACAGGCACGCAACGCAACTCGACTGCTGTGGTACTTATACAATACCCTATTATACGGTACGTACGTACGCACTGTATACCGATATATACCGATATATACAGGTATATATCGCATCGCGTCGTGTCGTAGCTTACCGTACGTACCGTACGTACCGTGCGTAGCTTAGGTAATTCTCTACTCAGTCGAGCGCTTTTCGCTTTTGTTGCGGCGGTTGTACGGAACGACGCCGCGAGACGGAGGTGGACCGTTGGCTCGGACTCGATTCCCAACTGCGTGCTTCGTAGTCTATAACAGAAGCAAATATAGGCGGAGGCGGAACTCGATCGCTGCTGCGTTGGGCGTGGAAATAGAAACAACTACTCGGTGTGAATCGTCGCTTCGAGCTCTCGAATGCCTAAGTAATTCACGTCGCGTCGCCTCGCCTCGCCTCGCCTCGCCTCGCCTCTGCTCGCCTCACCTCACCTCACCTTGCCTTGCCTTGCCTTTGCTTATTGCCTGGCGGTGGCTATCAAAAAAAAAAAAAAAAAAGAAAATAGTAAATAGTGTAATGATGTCGGGAATGGGGTATACGTGAGTATTGCCTTCCTTTGTGGGTAGGTGTTGCAATCGATGCGTTTGTTTTTTTTTCCATTTTATCATTCGTTGCTTAGAGGTATAGGTAGGTAGTAGGTAGGCGGGTAGGTACTACTTGGTCAAATACTCGCGTATAAATACAGTAAGTATGCGTACATATGTCGTCGATCGTTTTCGCCAAATCTGACCACGTATTTCAACCGCTGACCCGCTCGTAGAAGAATTTGAAAAAAAAAAAAAGAAAGCGAATAGCTAATGTATATGCGGCGACTCGGAACGTAACGTAACGTAACGTAACGTAACGTAAGTACAGCATATACGATATACGAGCAACGTACCCCTCTACCTGCTACCTAACCAAGTTACGGAAAGACGCTTACCAAAAATAAAAATAACGTGATATTAGCCATATTGTTGCGTATTGGTAGCGTGTCGCGTCGCCTTGGCGTCGGCATCGGCGTCGGCGTCCGTGTCGAGTTAGACAGCGCAATGAGAGGCCACCCAGCGCGAACGGCGGCTCTTCTGATGTGTGCGACTAAGTAAATAAACTTATTAGTCGGCGCGGCAGCGACAGGGTGTGAATTGCCATTGCCGCTATCGCTACCGCAACCCGCCGCGTGTGGCATCGTATATGGCGATCGAGTACCTATACCTATACCTATACCTATACCTATACCTACTCACTAGTCACTTCGACTCGTTACTCGTTGCTCGCTGCAGTCTTCAACTCTACCTACCTACCTACCTACCTACCTACCTGCCTACTTGCTTACTTACATACTCGCTTATACCCCACGCCATGCCATGCCATGCCATGCCATGAGCCGAACGTCACTCTTCAACTCCTACTACGTACTACGTAATACGTAGTACGTAAAAACTGATAAGGCTATAGCTAGCTACAGCCTTACAGATGATAAATGTAAAATGGCGTTTGAACGTGAAGCATTTCAACTGCTTTTCCAAGTACAACCAAAACCGTAAGTTCTGGCGTTCGTTTGTGCATTTTGTAAAATTTCGGCTATTTCGAGGTTGCTAAATCACGCGATCGGGCGCTGCTTTCTGTGGCCGGGTTCGCACTTGGGCGAAATACGCTCGCCAACCGTTTCCCTATGAAATTTTCATTCGCCAAAGATGGACGACTCGCTAAGACTCGCATACGTGACTCACGCCCTTATCGGTCTGTTCTCGCCAATCTGTCTTCTTTCAGACGTCTACGCGTTGCGACGATGCTTTTTTTTTCTTCTCATTCGACCAGCCGATGTCCGCAAAACATGCACAGCGGCGCTCACATATAAGCGCGTATGCGACAAGTTGTGCCTACCTGCGTCCCCCTCGGTCTGGCCAAATCATCGAATTAAAAATGTCACACTATTTTCCCCTTAAAAACTCTCAATTTCGCTACACGCGAAAGAAATCCAAGTTGCCATCACCACCGACGAAGATACCGAAATCGAAGACATAATTACACGCGATGCGATGCGATGCGATGCGATGCGATGCGATGCGATGCGATCTAATGCTTTTTCGCGACAATTCGCCGCATATGACGGGCGTGAAATGCAGAGATTTTGCGATTTATCGATCGACGATTTCAAAATGTCCGTATCTAGGTACTCTTAGTTTTCGTGAAACGAACGTGGTTGAAATTTGTCGTCTCTATTAAAAGTTGAAAAATTTACGCGAAACATCAAAAAAGGATAAACGTTTTTCTTTTTTAGATTTTTTCGGCATAACTGGCGCGAAAATTTTCGCTATTTTTTTTTTTTTTTTTTTTTTGAAATGCCGTTTAAAAATGCGAAAAGAAAAATCATTTATACGAGTACGTATTTCGGATCTTTTCGAGGTAAGAAAAGTGAAAATACGAAATCTCGTCACTTCCGAATTCCGCGACCGCGTAACTACCTGACTGAGAATTTTTTAGAATGATTTTTCGCCTCGAAAAATTCAAAATATTCGATTTTTTCCAGTTTTTGACGTGATCATGGAAGAACACCCCAAACAGCGATAAAAATCGCGAAAACCAAACTTTTTTTTTCCATTTTTCGAGTAAATTTTAAAATTTTAAATCGAAAGAGAGTTGCGTTGGGTCAAATTGGAGAGCGCAAATTTTTATGCCACGATCAACCGACTTTTTTTCATCACTCTCCTCCAAGTTTTTGGAAAACAAAAAAAAAAACTAAAATTAAAACGCCCTAAATGCCCTAATGTAGGTGCTGCTAAACTTAACTTTGGCGCAGTAGTTGGTTTTTTGACACTGTTCGTGTTTTCACGCTGGCGAGGTGTTGAAAATCGCCTTTTACAGACTCTAGACACACACACACACACACACACACACACACACACACACACACACACACTCTCTCTCTGAAATATTGACGATCTCCTCATTTCACGCGACGGGTTTTCCGAAATTTCTTTTTGATTTTTTTTAATTTTTGTAAAATACCTACCCGAGGGCGCAATAATATCGTACCTTTTGTATGCCGCTGTGTGGTCTCGAAAAGAACGACTCGAACTAATCTCAAATGCTTTTTTCAGTTAAACATACCTCGTATTTGTATGCGGTCGTGTCGCAATTATTTCTCTAGTGATCTTTTTTAATTCTTAATTTTCGAATTTCGTATTTCGAACCGTTATAGGAGCGTTGAAGCAAAATTTTTACGAAGGACGAGAGGGGGGGGGGCTGAAATTTTCATCACGTAACAAATGTGAAAACGACTCCTCATCGTCATCATCATCATCACCATCACCAGCATCGTATTTTGCGATGGTCGTACGAACTAGGAACGAATAGCTAATAATTTGCCAATCTTTATTTCACCCACTATGGCCATCGTTTGTACCCATAAATATTAGCACGCGTACAGTACGAGCCGGCCCAGTCCGGCCCGGTTCGTAATGTTTTAATTGACTAGCGTAATGATAAAGTTGAGGTCAATACGAGTATAAATAAGCTCTCGGATGAACTGCATAGTTTATCTAGCTGTAAATGTTATTATTAAGCTATATACATGCACACATATACACATATGCACATATACGCATATACGCGTACACTACGTACCGTACCGTACCGTACCGTATCGTACCGTACCGTATGTGTAGGCGCAATTACCAAAAAAAAAGTAACCACGCAACAACGATTGCGGCGAGTCACGTATTTCTGCGTAGAGGAGATAGATACGTGTATATTGTGTGTAAGTGATGGGTATGTGTGGTAACTGTGGTATTGGTATTGGTATCGGTATCGGTATCGGTATCGGTATCGGTATTTGATATTATTAGTATATGGTATTAGCTACTAATGTTTTGCGAATTGCGATTGTTTGTAACCGTAGGAAGGACGTAAAATGGGTTACGGAACGATGCAGGGTATTCCGATGGTAGCTTCGAGTCCTGTTCGGCACGAAAGTCCGATTGGCATCAATCCTATCGAAGTGCAATCGTACACGGCCCCTTGGAAAGCCTTATCAGATTTCGCCTTGCACGGAGATTTAGACAGACTGGACGTGTCGACGTCGAATTTTCAACAACTAGTAAATCAGGTAAGCGTCGCATTGTTCACCTGGTGGCTGGTACGCGTTACCTAGCACAGGGTAGGCGAGTATTTTCCAAAACACCACCTTTTGTGCAGAGTGTTGTATGTACGTACGACGTGGTATGATTTTCGTACATGTGAAACATACGTGCTACGATCATCGTGTATGTGGGCTCTACTGTATAGTAGCTTCAGACGGCATACATGATCATCGTATCGCTCGCTGTAAAGCTTCTAATTTACTGGCTGGCTGGCTGGCTGGTGGCTGGCTGGCTGGCTGGCTGGCTGGCTGGCTGGTACGAAATAAAAAGCATTAGCGTCGCGCGTCTTGTCAAGTCGCCGCCACGCCATATATACGTGGACATATATACCGAGTAGCGGAGCGCCGTACTAGCAATAACGAGCCACAGATCGTTTGAAAAAATCAGAGCGCATTACCCGCGTAACCGTGCGTAGCTGTAGAGTAATTTTGAGGATTAGCGCGAGCCAGGCGCTATAAAAAATTCTTTATTAGTTGTATATGGTGGGCGCGCGTATCGCTTAATCCTACACCTTGCCTGCAATACCGTACGATACCAGTAGGGGGCTAGCTAGTACTCCACTAGCTGTAGCTGTACCTCTCTCTACCTGTACCTATTACTAATAGCGTAGATTAACTTATACGTAGATAAGTAGGTAGCTGGTTCAAATCGAAGCGTTTACCGCTCCAAAATTTCAAGAAAACCAACATTCAGATAGATAGGCACGCGATTGGAATTTGATACAACACCGCAGAGACCAGACAGTTCGAACCTATCAATCTATCTATCTCTCTATCTATCTATCTATCATCATCGACGAAATCGAAGCCTTTTTAAATGCTTATTTTTTTTTTTTTTCAATTCACTTTCTCCATTTCTCCGTTGTATTTTGTACAGCAGGTCAGATTTCTCGCTTTAGTTTTCAGCACCTTTTTTTTTTGTTTTTTTGTTTGTTTTTTTTTTTTTTTTTTTTTTTTTTT
>FIZR01031248.1:0-24578 GCA_900060175.1 Ferrisia virgata
AGAGATATCAGTACTTCGTTTTCGCTAAATTCAGTTGCATCTGTGTGAGGTGACACTGGGGCGTTGTTGTTGTCTTTCAAACAAAGATAATATTTGCTTAATTTGGTATAATTCTTAAGTGTATTGGAATTTGAAATTTTTTTTGGTGTTGAAAAAAAATCTGCCCCCTCTTTGCCCCCCACCCCTAGAAAAAATCCTGGCTACGGGCCTGATGTACTTATTTTTGTGCCAACAATTGTAGCAGCACAGTTATAATTTAAGGGCGAGTGTGACATTGTTAAATAGTTTTATTTGTGTATTGCATAAACGTTGCTGTTTGCTGTTTTTGCATTTCATCAATATGTATTATTCTATTGCAACAACTTTGTATCAGTTGAAGGTCACCTTGCAGTAATGTTGAACGACAATCTTGCCACGTTTCAGAATGTTATGCGTTGTTACTACTCGGTTTCAAGAAATTTAAACCTCATTGTTGTGCCATTGCAAAAATTTTGTGCAACATTGTAATTATGTTGCACAACCTTG
This sequence comes from Ferrisia virgata, assembly GCA_900060175.1. Taxonomy (NCBI): domain Eukaryota; kingdom Metazoa; phylum Arthropoda; class Insecta; order Hemiptera; family Pseudococcidae; genus Ferrisia; species Ferrisia virgata. Next base: position 526 of record FIZR01031248.1, read on the forward strand.
TTCTTGCATTGCAACAATGTTGTGCAACAATGTTCTTGCATTGCAACAATGTTGTGCAACAATGTTCTCGTATTCTATCTGCAACAACGCTGTATAAAATTTCTGTTGTGCTGCAACAACATTATGAAACATTGTTGTGGCCTTGCAACAAAGTTATGTAACATCTTTTTCACAGTACAACAATGCTGTACAACCTTGTTCATGCATTGCAACAATGTTGCACAACATTGTTCCTGTATTCCATCTATAACAACGTTACACAACATTGTTATGACATTACAACTATCTTGCTGTACCCTTTTGTTGTGGTGTTTCAACGACATTGTACAACATTAGTGTGCTGTTACAATAATGTTGTGCAATACTGCAACAAGGTTGTATATTGTGGTTTTCAAAAATACTATGATCGAATTGTAACGGCGGTCTTGTAACATTTTGGATGTATTATTGGAATATTTTTTCCAATATTGTTGATGATTTTCTCAACATTTTTTCCGAATTATTGGTGTAATTTATCTTCACCATTATCGCAGTGTCGTCTTAATGTTGATAAAATAGTGTTTTAATGCTGTTGCGATATTGTTAAAATATTCTTATTCCTAACATAATTATCCTTTCAACACGGTCCCCTGCGTAATGCACCATTTACCAATATTGTAACAACTTATCAAATGTAGAGTCAACATCGTTTCAATAATGGTTTGAATACATTGGCCGTGAATTGAATTCATGTCATCGAATTTTGGATAAATTTCTGTACATGTTAAGATGATTAAAGAAACAAATCACATTCTCTTTCGCCTGATTTTCTATTTCATATTGTCAAATGTCAATGAAAACCAGGCTATTACACTCCATTAACCTATGTCGAATGTGAAGGAAGGGAATCAACAAAATCCATTTTGAGGTCCTCGATGAGCATTACTACCATTTTTTGGTCATGTCAGATATTTATTTTCATTTTTATTCGCCCCTGCTACCTTCATTTCCCCTCAAAAACTAAAAATCACACCTAAAATCGACCAAATTTTAGAAATATGCTTCGATTAGCGAAGGATTTGATATTTTGGAAGTTGTGATTCAGTTGTCCCCAAATTCGGGTGGAGGAGTGCTGATGGGGCTAAAATTGCAAAAATTATTCTGTTTTAATCCAATCAACAGACAATCCAAAGTTGTATAACGTATCCAAAAATTAGCTTCTTAGGCCAATGACGATAGGAGATAAAGGAGCTTTCCCCTTTTTGACCTTGAAATAAAACTCTTCCTCCACCTATCTTACCTCTAAATTGAGGCAGGTAGTTGAAAATTGGTATGTAGGATTCTAAATGTGCCTTTTGAGGGGGGGGGGTCTAGACTTTCAGCCTCATGGCACCCCCTTACAGTCCCGAGAATGTACTTTTTTGGTAGATTCCCTCATATTTTGAGTTTCTTCCTCCTCTATCTCCCCTCTAAATGGAACTAGGAAGTTGAAATTTGGTATGTAGATTCAATACAGGTTCGAAATGTGCCTTTCGGGTGGTTTTGCCTTTTCAGCTGCATTGCATCCGCTTACAACTCCTAAAATAGAATTTTTTATTCGGTCGTCTTCATTTTTTGAGTTTGTTCCTCACGCAACTCATCACAGAATTGAGCTAGGAAGTTAAGTTGAAATTTGGTATCTAGATGTAAAATCAGTCAAGGTTTTCTACTATGTTGGTGGATAGTGGTTTTTAACCCAGGCTGATCTAGTAATATATACCTGTCTGCCCTGAATAAACCATCAGGTAACGTGATGTGAGGCGGTCAAAGTCGCACAATCCTACATTAAGACTGTTCTGATATTACCGATAAACTTGCTTCATTCAGCATAACAGCTCGGGATTGGAGTCCGGCAAAAAAAAAAAAAAAAAAAGATTTAGTAGACATCCTATCTGTGCCTTTCGGAAGCCTTAACTTTTCAGCCTCATGGCACCCGCTCACGGCCCCAAAGATGTAGTTTTTTTGGAAGGTATTCTTCATCTTTCGAGTCGTTTGTTCCTCGCATAAATCTCCTCAATATTAAGCTAAGGTGTGTTGAAATTTGGTATGCGGATTAATATAGTGCCCAGATGTGTCTTTTAGCGCTGTTCGATTTTTTATCCCCATTATACCCCCGTACCTTTACCACCGATTAGGAAATAATTCAGCTCACGTGATTATAATGTGTTTCACCAAAGTCAAGCTGAAGCGATACTTTTTTGTACGAACTCATCTGCAAGTGCAACACTAAGAATGTTATATAGGTAATAATTAGTCGAACATTTCTGCATTTTGTACCAGAATAAGTACGTACGCGTACATTCACGACTTGGCTATATTTTTACCATGTCTCAGCGTCCCCTCCCCACCCCTCCTCACGGCGTTGAAACAATTTGAAAAATAGCGCAATTTCATCAAAGATTCTCTTTACATCAATAATACGGTAATATGTAACTTTTCGTATAATACGTAGCATCTTGATGTGTTGGAAAAATTTTAGAAACGACTACAGAGCCAACAAAGATGAAAAATTGAAGAAGGAAATTTTATCAGCTCGTTATTGGCTGTAAATAAGATTGTTTTATTAAACGAATAAAGCGACGTATCGTAAAAATTTAGTAGGTAGAATGCATCGCGTTAAAAATCGGCAACCTGATTCAATACGTATAGAACTAGTATCTGTAGATACAGAATCAATTTTACGAGCTTAGTATCGATGTCTCGCTGGTGAAAAAAGTAATGCTATAAAATGAAGAAAAAAAAACCAACCATAACCAACTACTCTATTGGCACTATGCATTAAAAGAGGAAGACTATTTTTGGTGGGGTATGTGTTGAGGGCAAGTCACCGGTTGATAGATATTTACATGCTTGAATGTGATTTTCGTATTGATTTAGGGGGATGAGACGAGCTAATAATTGGGAATGAAAAATATTTCTCATACTTACCTTGTATGTAATAAGCTATCATCTCAACTCACATATTATCTATTTGTATTCACAAAACATGTACCAATATTATCAGAGCATGCTACAACATCAAGTGACATACACACAGGAAGGGAGAGAGGAAGAGAGAGAGAGAAAGCGGGCAAAAAATTAACAATACAAAACGCGTACATTTTGTACAAGCTAGGCCACGGTTGAGAATGAAAAAAAAAAAAGAGGAAAATAAGGAAACAGTCAAGTTAGAACACACCCTGTTGTAAGCTATACACATACATATGTATATGGTATGTATAGTACGTATCGTATACGTACGTAACATTTATAACCTATACATAAATCCTATTGACAATTTTTGTCATATACGATATTTGTTGTGCGGAAGAGAAACCCCCCAGGGAATGGTAACTGGCAACCAGAAAGCTAGAAGTGCGACGTACGCGTAAAATATCATTATCCGTGGTAATATCGCCTTACAAGCGGCGTTTCCAAAATTCCACCATGGTTATTGATTTAACATATACACCAGCGAATATTTTCCAACGACCAAATTACGACATCTACGCGATGATTGAGTCGTACACGTAGAAGAAGAATTTTGGCACTGGTTTTTTTTTCCTTCGTTCGTTCGTTCGTTCGTTCGCTCTTTCGCTCGTTTTCTTCATTTTATTTCATTTTTACCCCTCCCTCTGCTACCGAGTAGAATTTTTTCCTCTTTTTTTTCGTCTTATCATTTCGTCGTCAGCAGAAAAAAAAAAATGTTATAAGGATATTACTACAGAGCAACGACTCGTGATGGTGAAATGAAAGCAGTAAAATGACGACGAGTAGGAGGAAAGGGTATGAAATGAGCACCCCAGGTTTGTTGTACCATCTCCAGAGAATAAAAATATGAGTTTTGCTCGAAATATTTCCTCACAATGGTGGTCTTTCCATTATGATCAGAAGTGTTTTTCGTCATTACATGAAATTGATTTGAGGAGAGTGAGTTTAAAAAATTTTTGCTCAAAATGCCTAGAAAATTATTCCAGTTTTAGATGGTGGAATATCTTTGCGAATATGATATGCTGGAAAGTTAAACAAGTCGAGAATTTTTTATCGACTTAATACTAAGTCGATCAATGAGATAGTATCGAAGGTACGAGCAGAGCTCGAGTGGAGCTAGAGCGTTCAAAAATTTACTCTTTGGGAGTTGAAAATAGTAGATAGAATATGCATCGAATCCTTCATCTAAACTCGTGGATTTGTTCAAAACTAATGATTCTGTGCGATTTTACCCTTCATTCGCCATATTTTCCCTAAAAACTCGAAGCTATCCTCGCTCATACCGCCTTAAGGATTCTTGGCAGTTGCGTTCGGTATTGTGCTGAATGATAAATCTATCTGGAGTAAGGGGGATAGCAAGCAGAACGTAGCCATTTCTTTCTACGTTCCTGAATTAACATTTTCTGAAAGGATTCGCTAAGTACTAAAAGAATACAATTTCGGATCGTATTGACGACTTTTCTATCTCGCCGTGGCGGGTTTGGAGATGGAAACTGTACTTATGAGAGGGAATTCACATTAATTTTTAGGTCAAGTTGCTATGTCGTCGTGTCATGTTGTCAATGAAAACCAGATCTATCGACCACCGACGATGGATAAGAGGAATGAGGGAAATATTGGGGTTCTAGAAGACCGTTGCAACTATTTTTATCCATATCAAATATTTATTTTTATTCTATTTTATTTTTTTTTCCCAAAACTAAAAAATCATTTTCTCCACTCAATACTGGCCAAATTCGATCAAATTTTAAAAATATGATTTGATTGGCGTACCATTTGATACTTTGAAGTGGGCATGATCTCGGGACAAAATTCATTTGTGCCCAAATTTGGGGGCAGAGCTGATAAGGAAGCTAAAATCTCAGAAATTGTTTTTTTTCAATCCAATCGATAGAGAATCTAAAGTTGCATAATATATCCAAAAATCAGTCAATTAGATCAATTAGGAAGGGAGATATGAGTGTTTTTCTTATTTTTCAACTTGAAAAAGGGCCTGTCTTCCCCTATACCCCGTCAAATTAACCTAGATAGTTGAAAGTATATAGACGTAGTGTAGGGGAATAGATGTGCCTTTTGGAGGTTTACACTTTACAGCCTCTTTTCACCAACTCGCAGCCTCAAAAATGTAGTTTTTTGGTCGGGTTTCCTCATTTCTTGAGTTTATTCCTCGCTGCACCCTTCCCCCCTCTCCCAATCCATTGGCCTAGTAAGTTTAAATTTGGTATGTCGATTTTGTATACGTCCTAGATCTGACTACTTTTAATGGTGTCGATTTTTTAGCCCCATTGAACTGCTGTTTTTTGTTTCTCCTTGCGAGTTCTCGACTTAACTAGGTACAAATGAAGGTACTTAGGAGAAACCCTGTGGAATTTTTTCAAATTTTTCTGACCCTAATTATAACCTTGTAATCGACTTTGAAATTCTAAGCAGGTCCTGTGAAGGTCTTTTTTGAGCTGTTTGCTTGAAAAAATCATCTCATGTCATTGGGTGTATTTTACACTCTCCTAACGTTTTTTAAAAATATTTAAACTGGTAACTCCTTCTGTAGCCTACGAAAACAATTTTTTTCGTAGGTCAACATCAGATTTCTGGTCAATTAAAAATGGTTTTAAGTGCCACTGAGCAAGCCATTTAAAAATAAAAATAAAAAAAAATTGTAGGGAATAAAAAACACTTTTCTTTCAAGTTGGAAGCCTAAAGAAATGGCCCTCACAAGGACCCTTCTAATTATTAAAGTTGATTTCAAGATGAGATTTAGGGTCGAAAAAATCTGAAAAAATTCCTTAACTCCTTTCCAGTACTTTCACTTTTATTCAAAGTTTTATAAAAAAAAAAAAAAGCAATCGAAAACAAGTGAAAAAATATTGACGTGAAAACCTCCCCCGAAGTAGATTTCCTACTCAGCCTTCCCTCACGAGACAGTAGATAGATGAAAAATCGCCAATACCCTTTGAAAATGGTCTTTTAATTGTGTCTAAATGTTCAATCGAAAAAATTTTAATTTTATAACCCAAGAGTCAATGTCTATGCTGAGTATGTTACAATCCTTAAATGGCAAATTTGAGTCTCTTAACAGAAAAATACCTCTGCTCATCCCCAAATTAGAATAGTGAAATGTCTTTTTCTTAGAAAACTGAAATAAATCATCACATGTTGTCGGATAATGCTGAAAAATGTTTTAAATGCAAAAAAATCATCACTGTAAACCTTTCCTCCCCCTCCCTTCTCAAACTCTTCGAATAGAATGATGAGAAAAGGTGTTTTTCAGGAGGTAATTCTATTATTGCATGTGTTTGATGGAAAATTTTTAAATTGCTGCCGATATATGACAGAGTCAAGAGTCCACCTGTATGATTTTTTTTTTGGAATTTTTCAACTCATAGGGGAGACAGGTAACCTAAAAAAAAATTTAAGCCATCATAGCTCCGAACCTAAGAAGGCCTTGGAGATTTTTTCTTCTAAAATGTGTGTTTTAATTAAATGGTGTTTTTTGCGTTTATATCCCAAATTATATATTTCACCCATAAATTAATCATGTACGAAATTATTTTCGGTAAAATTCTATTCTAGAAAATAAGCTCAGTAGTTTGATTGAGACGCTTGCAGTATGATGAACATTCTCAAATGAAAAAAAAAACAAAACAACAACAACACAGTAACTCATTTTTCCAACATGGTATAGAAAAAATTTCCAAAAAGCTGCAATAGTGATTATAAAACCCGGTATAACAAGGCTAACGAACTCTTAGTACCCCTCTCACAGTCCTGCTAATACCCCCCTTCACTTTGGCTGAAAGTTGAAGAACTGAGATACCTCTAGATATGGCTTTGAAACTAGAATCCGTCTTTGAAAATCTCACTGAACGAAAAAGTGATTAAAAACACAGCCACGGTTGGAAGAAATTATCGGCCAAAGACGAGACGTTAATATCCCATCCAGGGCGTGGAACGAAGGGAGGAATGTTGCCTGCAATTTTATCAATTATCTCAATCGAGTTCCACCTCTTGGAAATATTCGAGAAAGATTACTCTTATTTGAAAGTAAATGGGTACGTAAATTCGACGAAATTCGTACAACACTCGACGAGTCTTTCAATTAAACGTGAATTTTCAATTAATCGTCTCTCGCTACATCGAGCCGAAAATTCGAAAATTTTTCCATCCCTTCACACCCTCCTCCCTGCCTATTTTAACGCATCTTTTATACATCTCTTTAACGCTTACACCGGTGCACACTTTGAATAAAAGTAAAATATAGTACATAGGTATACTGCTTATATCTAGATAGTAGGTAGAGGTGCCGGCAGGAAGGTAGGTAGGTAGGTAGGTAGGTAGGTAGGTAGATATCGCTGAATAAAACATAATTAAACGAGTTCTCTTCGATGTTTCCGCTTTTTTGCGTAGCATTAAAAATGCAATTCCATTCCTCTTTTAATATTCAATTTTATTCGTTTTAAATTCGCTGGAAACTCGGTAAAAAATTAACGCTAATAAAAACTGCTCGTAGTTAAGAAGGAAAAAATTGAAATGGGAAAAAAAGTAGAAACGAAAGTGTAGCTTGCAAAGTGCTGGCGAAGAATCTGTTTTAATTTAAAATTTATACGTAGGTACCTTATATATCTGCTTAGTTTCTAAACGTTTAAGTAAACGCGGCGTCTTATATAGGATAACTTATAACTTACCTGGTTGTAAATTTATTCGTTATTCGATCTTAAAAATATGGCTTATTAAAGTAACCGGGTATCTAATATTTTTCTATCTGTATATAGAAAACGTAGCATACCGTGCAAAAAACCCTTGCTTGGCTGCTTTAATTCTCCTACGTATGTAGCATGACAGGTGCAATCATTTCAACGTGTTGTTTAATCATCAATCTTCATATAGAATTTTTAGAAATCGTACATTTATTAAATGATCATCGATGAACGAAACAAAGAAAAACTAGTGATACCAGAGTATCTAAAGAGGGGACTTCGTGTGGAAAAAAAAATAATGTATAAATATTTTAATTTTAAGTAATAAAATTTAAATTTTATAAAATAAAAAAAGAAAAAAATCTGTTTCATAAAATTGGAAATTTGAATAACGAAATCTGTGTTTTACGAAAAATGATAAAATATAAAAATTTTTAATTTATAAAATTAAATTAAAATAGAAAAGGAAAAAAGATTTTCACGAGAGTGCATTTTGTTGCAAAGGAAAAGCTCCAATTGGGACTCTTTGAAAAACAACATGTCGTCCTTAACGGACTATTTGATCCCAAAATCTAAAAAAAAAAAGCTTCGGGTCACGATGCTTTCTGAGTCAAGTTTTCCCCTTGTCCACGTCCCTAATTCGTCGTAGAGGTTTTGTATGCATCTTATCCGATATTTTAGAGTGGTACACTTTTAGGTTCCTGCATTTCCTTTCACGAAAATAAATTTCTATGAATTGGATATAAATTTGGAAAAGAGCATAAGTACACTTATAATCGCATCGTCATCGTCTTATCAACGCGTTAAAATCGACGGTGAAAAAACATTTCCATGGGAACGCATCAAGGTTACCCATATTTATCGTTAAATCCGGAAAAAATCAAAAAAAAAAATCCCTTTCGCAGAGACCCGCCAAAGGCACAACCTGCATATTTGCGCGACCTGTGTACAATGTTTCAAGGCGCTAGCTCAATTAAGGTACCCTGTAGAGGTGAGCAGTTAATTAAAAACGTTGAAAAAATTGATTTTTTGGACCTTTAATGGGATGGTTTAGGGGGAGGGGCAAGTCCAGACCCCCAAAAGGCACACCCTGGGCACTACTGTCAACTACTTATCAAGTTTCAACGTTCTAGGTGAGTTAGTACGACCTTTACAATTCGTAAAATGGTCCAAATGGACCGATTTCTACAACTGTAATTGACGTAGGCAGTTCATTTTTGGATATGGTATAGCTCTTCCAGATCCTAAAAATAAGTGAATATTCATGCTCAACAACCTAAAATTAGTAACAATCGATATGTCAATTCATTTTTTTGGATTTTTTCAAATTTTCACCATCTTGAGGGGGCTGTGGGGGACGTTTAAAGAGATCGGATCAAAAAAATAAGCCGATAATCAAACTCAGCCTCCTCGAATTAGTAGAAATCCTTATATTACTTCACTTTTACCACTTTTTTGAGTTTTGTCCAAAATTGAGATACCCTATGCCCGCCAGGGGTGTTGAGATCCCATCTGAAAAATTAATTAGTCAAAACTAGCATAAAAAGTTCTACTTATGATAATTTTTTCGGGTTTTTAAATGGTACTTCCAACCTTTATACTCGTCATAAAAAGTTAAGCTTTTATCTCAAAAGTTCAAATTTAAGCTTTTAAAATTTTGAACATTAATTTTGTATCTTCGTTAAATTACCAATAAAACCGCGCAAACAGATTTATCCCAAGTGTCACCAATCTTGAATAATGAGCCTTCGAAGTTCAACGGTTTGACTAAAAATCACAGTTATTTGAAAATTGTAACGGCCATCCCCCACCCCCTTGAAGGATTAGGGTTAAAATGACGGTGATTTTTTCGTTAGCCCACCGAGGGGAACTCGCGTAAAAAAATCACGAACGAAATCAAAGGTTCTGAATTACTTTTTGGCGTTGTTTTGTCATCGAATGAACCTGCAGATTTAATGAAGTTATTTAAGTTGCCTATTCAGTTTGCCGTAAATACGAATTGAATGTGATTAAAGAGTTGTCTAACTCGTTTGCCGTAAATACGTATAATGTTTAGTCTAATTTTCCGTTACTCGTTTATGCTTTAGAAGACCATTACGACCATTTTTGGCCATGCTAGATATTTATTATTATTTTTACTCCTTCTCGCCCCCCCCCCCTACCAGAAGACTAAAATTATTTAATCTGCTCGATTCCGATCAAAATCCCTCCAATTCGGCCAATAGACCCAGTTTGGCGGCAGATTGAATGCATATGAGTGGAGACGACTTTGAGTCAAAATTCAGTTGTGCCCAAATTTGTTGAAGTGAGTGCTGAGCAGCTAAAATCGCAAAAATTGTTCTTCGTTAAGCTAATCGATAGAGAAAAATCAACCTCTTAGGTGGATCAGGAGGGGAGATATGAAGGTTTTCCTTTTTTTGACCTTGAAGAAGGGCTGTTCCTCTCCCATTGATATGCGGATCTAGTGTTTTTTTTTTTTTTTGGCTCAAAGGGCCAAACTTGAACCAGATTGGTGGAAGATTGAATTTTTTTTGGTGGGAATGATGGTCAAAATTGATAGGGTTAATCATAAAAAAGTACCTCAAAAATGTAAAATTTTAAGCACACCAGTAGATGAAAATTGACCGAAAATATGATATAAATCATGAAAAAATATCAAAATCCGAGTGAAAATTGACTTGAAGGATGAAAAAAATTGCTAAAATTCATTGAAAACTGATGGAAATTGACTTAGATTACGAAAAAAATTCGTTGAAAATCATCAAAATTTGGGTAAAAAAATCGTAAAAAATTTGATAAAAACAGACAAATTTCGTTGTTTTGATCAATGCTCTGCATTTTTTATGAATTTATGTGAATTTTTAACAAATTTTCGATGATTTTTAACGATTTTTGGTCAGTTTTCACTCTTTTTTTACGCATTTTTATCAATTTTCTTCTCAACCGATTTTTTTCATGTTTAGGTAAATTTTTTCGTAATTTTCAACATTTTTTTTTGTGATTTTTCAAGAGTTTTCGATGACTTTTGAAGATTTTTTTTAATACTATAGGTAAATTTTCACATATTCGTGATTCTGGATACATTTTTTGAACTTTTTACCATTTTTGTCAAATTTTTAGACAATTTCAAATGATTTTTTTTCATGTTTTAGGTCAATTTTAACCTAATTTTTAAAACTTTTTTTGAATTTTCAATAAGTTTAATGCAGTTTGAACAAATAATTATGGCCAATTTTCAGTTATTCATCAAAATTTGTTGACGCTTTGTGATAAATTTTGTTCTTTTTTTACGAATTTCTATCAATTCCCAACCTCATTTTTGGGCAATTTACAGTGAAATTCCTTCATATTTTAGAAGATGAAAATTATGAGCGAGTCGTGTTCGAAGGTGACTTGTGAGATTTTCATTACGCAAATAACCAAAACCTTTTTTTTTTGTTTGAAATTTGGAAAAAAAAATTCAAAAAATTGATCGGAAAAAATCGGTTGAACTAAAGGAAATTTTAATGGAGTCCGGCCCACCACCTATGCCCGTATCTCCTTTCCAAATTAAGGTAGGAAGTTGAAATTTGGTATGTAGACTTAGTAGGGTTCATAGATGTGATTTTTTGCGGATTTCGATTTTTCCGACCCATCGCGCTCCCTCACAGCCCTGAAAATGTAGTTTGTCTTATTTTTTAAACTTGTTCCTGACATAACTCTCCTCCCAATTGAGGTAAGAAGTTGAAATTTGGTATGTAAATTTAGTAGTAGTCATAGTTTTTTTATCGACTTTTCAGACTCATTGCATCCTCATACAACCTCAAAAAGATGATTTTTTAGTCGTGCTTCAATGCTGATTCAAATACTGTTTTTTTTTCTTCTCTTCTTCTTCTAATTTTTTGAGTTTGTTCCTCGAATATGTTCTCCCACTCACTCCTCCCGTCTCCAATCGAGCTGACAAGATGAAATTTTATATGTAGCTTTAGTATAGGTCTTAAACGTGCTTTTTGGTGGTAGCCCTAATTGCTGCCCTCCCCCCCCCCATATCCTCACCGTTGATACTTTTTTTTCAAAATCACTTTATTTGAAGTGGATCGTGAACTTGGTCAAAATTCTATTCTAATGTATTGTTCCAGCATAAGATGAAATACCTTCAGCTTCCCTCTGTATCGTCACCTATCACCACAACTTTTTCCAGTTTACAAATTACGTAAATAATCACACCTAGAAATGCCACCCTTGGTAAAAACGCAAAGAAATGTACAAATAGAGAGGGCTGAAAGAATCTATCATGGCAAATATCTTCCAATTCCATCTACACATACGCAGATTAAATACGAGCGAAAAAAAATCACAAAAAAAATACATTGATAAGTGAAGATAAATCTCGAAAATAAATAATAAAAAGATACTTTTAATATTTGGTAAAAAATTCTCCCTTCTCGTCACTCACCTACGTTTCAGAAAGCTTTTATGGATAAAGTTACGGAATAGTACAACAGTTTTTTTCACTGATGAAGAAAAGAAAGTTACTGTAGTTGACGAAGATGGAGAGAGAGAGAGAGAAAGAGAACGAGAACGAGATGAGAGTACAGTACCAACAGACAAACAGAAGAATGAAAATATCGCTATTATTCTTTGGAATAGCGTAGATTAGAGCATGGCGGAAAATAAGGTAACAAAATCACTCTGCCAAGATTTACCTATTGTACTGTTCGAGAATAGAATGGAAGTGTTTTTAACCCCCTCATCTTTTAGGTTTTTTTTTTTGGTTCATTTTAGCAGTAGCAGATATAGAAATGTATAAACGAAAGATGCGGAGTCATGAGACTGAAAAAGATAAGATAGAGTGAGCTAAAAAAAAAAAGGAAAAAAAAGGAAAAAAGGAATAGAAAATAAAGATGAGGAAAGTTCCGTACACGCGGATACAAAAGTAAAGGATGATATACGCGTTACTCAGACAAGCTTCACGCGGATACTGTTACCCCTTTTTTTTTTGTTCTAGGTACGTAAAACGTACAGAGAAATACACGTGACGACATTTTTTATTTGACGAATTTTATAGTCATTATACTTACAATAGTAATGGATGAGATAAATGCTAAGTAATTAAGCGTAGCAGATAGAGGTACATAGATGAAAACTTTGTTACTGATTCTCAAACTTATCCGAATAACTGAAACTCCCAAAAGACACATCTCAGACCTATATTAATTCTGTATGCCAAATGTCATGCCTCCTAGTTCAAGTTGGAAGTGAGGAACCATGCGAGGAATAAATTCAAAACATAAGAAAACCATTCCCACAAAAAACACACCTCGGGGCTGTGAGGAGGACCAATCGATCTGAAAAGTAGAAACATCCCAAAGGTGCATCTCTGGCCCCTTCTTGGTCCAACCTTTTAGCTCAATTGGGAGTGGAAATAAGGAAGGAACATCCCTCTTTCAAAATCAAAAATGGTGGAAATCCTCGTGTCAACCTTCCTAATTGATCTGGGAGCCAAATTTTTTGTATACGTTACACAGCTTTAGACTGTCTATCGATTGACTCAAAAAAGAACAATTTTTTAAATTTTAACTTCTCAGCACCCCCTCCCTCAAATTTGGGCTTAACTGAATTTTGATCCGAGGTCATACTCACTCCAGAATATCAAATCAGCCGCCAATCTAAGCCTATTTCTCAAATTTGATCGGTTTTAGTATGTACTGGGATAAACGACATAATTTTTAGTTTCGAGAAGGGAGGCATCTGATATAACCAAAAATGGTCGTATTGGTCTTTTGGAACCAAAAAACAAAAGTCTAAAAACAAAAAAATAAGAAAATGTGAAAATTTGCGAACTATAATGATTTTTTTGTGCAAATATGTGCAAAAATTTCATTTTAAATTTGTGCATGATTTTTGAAAATTTTTGAAAATCAGAAAACTTTAAATTAAAGTTGATAATTTTAAAAAATCAGCCCAATTTTTGTGAATAATTGAGTAATTTTTTCTTAATCAGTAGTACGCGGGGGGGAGGGGGGTCAGTGGGGTTAAAATGTGAGGACGACCCCCCCCCCCAGCACATCTAGGATCTTGACTAAATCTGCATGCCAAATTTCAACTTCCTCGCTCAATTCGGAGGGGAGTTATTTGTGCGAGGAACGAACTCAGAAAATAAGAAACCCCGAACAAAAAACAACATTATTCGGCTGCAACGAGTCGCAAGGAATCTAAAAAGTCGAAACTCCTAAGAGATCCATCTATGACCCTTACTAAATATGCATACCAAATTTCAACTTCTTTGCTCAATTTGAAGGGAGGATAGGAGGCGAATAGCCGTTTTTCAAGGTCAAAAAGGAGAAAACCCCTCATATCTTCCTTCTCGATTAACCTAGGAGGCTGAGTTTAACAATTCTTTCAATTTAAGACCCTCAGCATCCTTTCTTTAAAATTTGAGCACAACTGAGGTTGAAGTTTGATCCGAGGTCATCTTCGCAGCGAAATATCAAATCCATCGCCAATCTGAGCCTATTTCTCAAATTGGATCGACTTTGGTCGGTACCGAGCTGAGAAAATAATTTTTTTATTTCTGGGTAAAGAAAATGAGAATAAAAGTAAATATCTGACGTGGCAAAAAATGGTCGTAGCGGTGTTTTAGGCCCCCAAAACGAATTTTATTGACGCCCCTCCCGCCCATCCGTCATAGGTCGATGGACAGAATGATATAAAAAAATCAGCCTAAAGATTGAGTAAGAAAGCTGAAATTTTTGCTATATCATTTTTTGGTCATTTCGCAGCTACTGTGGCCTCTTCATTTGCAGATTTCCAAGAAAAATAAAATTCGATCCACCTCCGTGCATATTTTCTAATTCTCTGTCGATTAATTTAGAAACGTTTCTATTTTCACTTTTCTCTGCCTCTATACCAAGTTCGTGAACATCTGAATTTTGAACAAAATTGATTTTTGACACTGAACCAAAAAATATTACAAGATTTCTGAACTAAGAATTGTCTTGTTCGATACGAAGATGATTGAAAATTTTTCACTCGAGGAAAAAAATGCTCCGAAGTAAAGCAATATTCATTTTTGGTTTTAAAAATGGATTTTTATGATCGTCCACCCCCTCCCCCTTCCATGCAGATAGATTTTAAAAATATGTATTCTGGGTGGAAATCCAATCCAATTCGCCTAATTATATGCAGGTATTTAACAATTCATCAAAACTTGTATCACGTAATCACAGTATTTCACACGTTAACTTATTGCAAAGTAGGTAACTAGGTAGGCAGGGTAGATTGGGTACCTAAGTAAATTACTTTCATTTTCCCCACGCATTAAATATCAATCGCCATACTTTAGCCTATTTCACTTATTAATAATGTTGAACGAGCAGATCAAACTAGCCACAAGTCATGGCTTATGCATAGAAAGCTTTTACCAACACGATGAAAGAATCACGCACTTAGCAAATCCTATCCAACACCAGTTGCTTCACAAGTCTCTAACTACGATAAATAATACATTTTCAACTTTGGAAGAGTAAACTGGCAAAAGTCGAATCGAAGTAGCTAGTATAGGTATAGGTAGACCTCGCATTCGGCCACCTATCTACACACATTTCTAAGATAAGGGAACGAAATCAAACTTACAGAACTTGTTAGCCACTTGCCAGTGTATGTGTAAATTTAAAAGACATGCATAAGATAGGTGGATTCGTCTGAGCAGTCTGCTCGTGTACTATGGAAGAAGGCAACTTCGTTGATGCTACGACTAGCGAAGAAAAGTTACGGTACAGTCAAAGTAGACGTACGTAAACCGTGTCGAATAAATAATAAAACGTAATTTGTAAATGCGAAGATGAGCATTTACGTTGTTCGAAAACTTGACTCGAGGCATGAGACATTTCGTTGCCCTTTTATACCAAACTAAATTCCCAACTGGAATGTCGTCTCTTTAACATTTACAACTTGCTTACTTCCTGTAAAATAGTTTTTTTTTTCTTTTTGTTTTTACTTGCTCGAAATTTCGCATCCCTGAGGAATATTTAGTTTACCTCGTTTTAAGCATTCGTTATATTCAGTAAACGTTTTTTTTTTTCATCCCCTACTCTCGTCGTCTTTCTCGTTCGGTGTAGCTTTCTCTGTTTTATCAGTGTTTTGCACTTTAAGTTGTAAAGTTTTTGTTTTGTTTTAGGTTTTTTTTTTTTTTTTTAATCCGTGCTCGTTTTTTATTCTTCTTTTTCTTCCATTTCGTCTATCTACCTTGCTTTATCGTTATTCTTTTCTTTATGCATTGTTACCTATCTACGTTCGTAGTATCTATTTTAAAAGTTCGCTATTTCTGTATCTTTTTTCTCTCTCTCTCTCTCTCTCTTCCTTCCTCTATCTATAGTTGTTTCACTTTTCAATTGAGTCATTTATGAAGACAGAGGGTGGCTTGTTTAATTTCTCGCCTGTTACGTACAATATATAGGTATCTATCTACCTATTTACCTGCATGCATACGATAACCTATACGTGTAGGTAAACTAAACGTACGTAAGGGTATAATGCGTACCCTATTGTAGCAAATACAAGTAGAAATAACGTGCACAGGTATTTCTCTCGAGCTTTTATACTACCTTTGTTCTGCTTCTCTTCTACTTCTTTTCAACATATTTATGGTACGTTTACTTTCTTATATTTGAAACTAAACGAAGGATATTCAACGTTACGGTTATGTACGCGTGAATTACATAATAGAATATGAAAATACTATCGTTGCGAAGCAATTGCTCCGCTGAGCTGTGCCTCGTCGCGTCGCAGCTCTAGTAAACTAACGTAGGTACTTTAACACGGATACGTATTCCATTCTCTTACATAGCATGGCATTCGCGGCGATGCCAAGCTCCTGCAGCCACCTTGGTCGTATTATAGTATTCGTCTCAATTACCTTGCTAAACTATCGCATATAAGTACTTATACGAGTACGTATAGTATCTAAGCCAAGTGGAAAGCAGATCGACGACGTCGTTTTACTGTATCCCTAACTCTATCCCTTGTAGATCCTGTCTCTTGTGTACCATCCACATTACACATATACAACGCACATACTATTTTACTAACCATATGCAGCTGTACACATAGTTATCTCGACAACAGGATGGAAATTTTCAATTTTCTCGGATAGCTTGAACGAGAATAAAACGTTTAATGTGTCAGGAATTAGCGATCGAAAAGATTTACTACGTCGGATCGAGTTCGAGACTATACTTATTGTGGTGTTTCGTATCTATAGTTACACATGCATAAGTAGGTACATGTTGCTGGTCGAACCTGAATTCCGGATAAATGCCAATTTCCCAAGCGAAACTAGATCATCTTATTGCTCCTAGGATATTCTAGTTTGTAGTAGGACAAACCAGTTTCACCTAGGCTAAACTAGAACATCCTAAGAGCAGTAGGATGATCTAGTTCATCCTTGGACAAACCAGTTTTTCCGAGGCTTAACTAGAACACTCCATAGGTAGTAGGGTGATCTAGTTAATCTTTGGACAAACCAGTTTTGCCAAGGCTATACTAGAACACTCTTAGAGTAGTAGGATTATCTAGTTCATCCTTGGACAAACTAATTTCATCTAGGGCAAACTAGAACATCCTGAGAGCAGTAGGATGATCTAGTTCATCCTTGGACAAACCAGTTCTGCCAAGGCCAAACTAGAACACTCCAAAGGTAGTAGGGTGATCTAGTTAATCTTTGGACAAACCAGTTTTGCCAAGGCTATACTAGAACACTCTAAGAGTAGTAGGATTATCTAGTTCATCCTTGGACAAACTAATTTCATCTAGGGCAAACCAGTTCTGCCAAGGCCAAACTAGAACACTCCAAAGGTAGTAGGGTGATCTAGTTAATCTTTGGACAAACCAGTTTTGCCAAGGCTATACTAGAACACTCTAAGAGTAGTAGGATTATCTAGTTCATCCTTGGACAAACTAATTTCATCTAGGGCAAACCAGAACATCCTGAAAGCAGTAGGATGATCTAGTTCATCCTTGGACAAACCAGTTCTGCCAAGGCCAAACTAGAACACTCTAAGGGTAGTAATATTATCCAGTTCATCCTTGTAGAAACTAGTTTTACCAAGGTCATACTAGAACACTGTAAGGGTAGTAGGATTATCTAGTTCATCCTCGGACAAATTAATTTCACCTAGGGCGAACTAGAACATCCTAAGGGCTGTAGGATGTTACACTAGTTTGTCTCAAAATAAACCAGATTCGTCAAGCCCAAACTAGAACATTCTAAGGGTAGTAGGGTGATCTAGTTAATCTTTGGACAAACCAGTTTTGCCAAGGCTATACTAGAACACTCTAAGAGTAGTAGGATTATCTAGTTCATCCTTGGACAAACTAATTTCATCTAGGGCAAACCAGAACATCCTGAAAGCAGTAGGATGATCTAGTTCATCCTTGGACAAACCAGTTCTGCCAAGGCCAAACTAGAACACTCTAAGGGTAGTAATATTATCCAGTTCATCCTTGTAGAAACTAGTTTTACCAAGGTCATACTAGAACACTGTAAGGGTAGTAGGATTATCTAGTTCATCCTCGGACAAATTAATTTCACCTAGGGCGAACTAGAACATCCTAAGGGCTGTAGGATGTTACACTAGTTTGTCTCAAAATAAACCAGATTCGTCAAGCCCAAACTAGAACATTCTAAGGGTAGTACGATTATCCAGTTCATCCTTGGACGAACCAGTTTTGCCGACGCCAAACTAAAACACTCCAAGGGTAGTAGAATGATCTAGTTCATCCTTGGACAAACCAGTTTCACCTAGGCCAAAATGGGACATCCTAAAGGCTGTGGGATGTTATAGTTCGTCTTAAGACAAATCGGTTTCACCAAGGTCGAAGTAGAACATCCTAAAAGCCATAGGGTAATTTGTCCAAACTTGTTTCCTGCAGATATTTCAGGAAAAACTGGTACATTTGATGGCGAATAGGACTAACCGGTTTAACCTAGTGGGAATATTGCTGAAAAAACTGGTTTTCTCTGTATAAAACCTGTTTCTTCTGTTCCCCTTCAGTTTTACCAATTTCTGTTCAGATATCCGCAGGTCTAACCCGTTTGGATAAATTTTGTCAAGGTAAAACGGTTGTTCTTAAAATACTCTCTTACAAAACTGGTTTGTCCTAGAGCAAATTAGAATATTTTATGGTCCTTAGCATATTCTAGTTCGGCCTTGGCAAAACCATTCTGTTTCAGACAGATTTTATTAGCATAAAATAGTATTCCCATCATATTCTCTGGCAAAACTGGTTTGTCTTATAACAAAATTAGAACATCTTATGGCCCTTACGATATTCTAGTTTCGCCTTAGCAAAACTGTTTTGTTCTAGGATGAACTAGAACATCCAACGGCCCTTGGGATGTTCTAGTTTGACTGAGCGTAACTAGTTTGTCCCAGGAGAAACTATTTTAGCAAAAAATATTTAAGAATAGTTTATCCTGACAAAATTTTTCCAAACATACTAGGTATTCCTAACATATCTTCTGGCAAAACTGGTTTGCCCTACAGCCAAATAGAACGTCCTAAGGGTCGAATGGAGGAAGGATGGAACCGTTGAAAGCATTGTTGACATGTCAGATATTATTCCAATTATTTATTTATCTTCTCTCTCTACCTCTCCAAAAAGAAAAATCATTTATTAAGCTCGATAGCAACCAAAATCGGCCAAATTTGGGCAACTGCCTTAGATTGGCAAAGAATTTGATATTTTTTAGTAGGGATGATCGCGGGTCAAAATTCAGTTATATCTAAGTTAGGATGAGGGGGATGCTGAGAGGCTAAAATGGCTGAAATTGTTCGTTTTTAAACAAATTGATACAAAATCTAAAGTTGCATAACATATCCAAAAATCAGCCTCCTAAGTCAGTTAGGAGAGGAGATGAATGTTTCACATTTTTTTTGCCTTTGTAAAAGGTTGTTCGACCCATATCTTTCCTCCAAATTAAGCTAGGGAATTGAAATTTGGCATTCAGATTTAGTAATAATACTAAATTTGCCTTTTGAGGGTTTCGAATTTGCAGCCCCATTTCACCCCTTCACAGTCTCAAATATGTGTTTTTTTGGTTGTTTTTTTTTATTTTTTGAATTTGCCTTATGCATATCTCCCCTCCAAACCGAGCGAAAATCTTGAAATTTGGTATTTAGGTTTAGTAATGGTCCTAAGTGTGCCTTTACGGATTTTCAACTTTTTAGCCGTATTGTATCCCTCCAGCTCTTCTTAGCTCCAAAGAAGTAGTTTTTTTGGATCGTTTTCCTTATTATTCAAGTTTGTGGCATACTCAGTACCCCTTCTAAGTTGAGCTAGGAGGTTAAAATTTGGTCTGTAGATCACAGATCTGATATTTAGTAATGTTAACATTTCAGCCTGATTGAAGCCCCTCAAAAACTCCTAGAATGTAATTATTTAATCAGTTTTTCTTATTTTTCAAATTTGTAGCATGCATAACTCCCTTCCTTATTGAGCTAATGAGTGATCTCCAAGTTGCAGCATTGCTATGCAAAACTCTATCACTGTCCACTTCTCTGAGTTGATTTTTGTGCTCTGTAGCTCTTTATAACCCCGAGTTAAGGGTCTAAAGTCGTTTTGGATTAAATGGAAAAAGTAGTAGGCAGACTCAGAAACTCACTTCGTCTCTGTTTAGTTCAGCAACCGAGGTCTTAGATGGAAAATTATAATTTTTTTTTCAAAAATGACCATACTTTGAATACCTTTAGCTCAACCCTAGTTTGAGCTCGGATTTTCAACTCAAAGTCAACCACCTGCGTGAATTTGGTCAAAATTCGAGGCATGGTTTCTTTTACTCCACCCTACAGCACTTACCACTGCGTTGTGTTTTGGGACCCTACTTGTACCTTCTCTAGACAACAGACATTTCAGCATCTGGAGCTATGTTGGCAACATTTGCAGATGACACTGCTCTGCTGGCTGCACACACTGATTACAACGTCGCAACCACAAATCTGCAGCGACCAGTGGGTAGAGTTTCAGCATGGGCTTGGCGATGGAAAATCAGATTTAATCACGAAAAATTGTTAAATGTACGTAAATTTTGCTCTAAAAACCATTAATATAAGCCCATAGTGCTAGATGGAAAGGTGATCGTAAAGTCTGATCATGCTAAATACTTGGGAGTGCATCTAGATAAGAGACTCACAGGTGCATTGCCATGTAGATACACATCAATCATGTTACATATCAATTATAAATGCGTATTAAATGCAAAAATGTATGCCAATCCGATAGGCAATTCTTTTGAAATAAGAATGATTATAGCAATTGTCTTCGAGGAAGTGAATTTTTTCAAGACAGTTTGGTGTTAAAATTGACATTTTACATCTTGTGGGATTACTTTATCTAAATTTCGCCAAACATGAATTTCGCCATCTCTTTATGAGAAGAAAGGTCTCTTTACCTAATTGAATAAAACAAACTACTTAAGAACGTCTCTAAATACATTATAAAGGTCAAATGACAGAATGTTTTCTTTTGTCTTCATATTTTATTTATGTATGTCTTTTTCCCCCTCGATGTTTAATTTTCGCTAAGCAAACTGCATATAAAATTAATATCGTTATGGAGGAGGATTCTTCCTTATACTAATTTGTACGTAAGTGTAATACAATATTAGCATATTATTTATACCTAAACAGTATACGTCTAAGGGATGCTACGTGATAATCCTTGATACACTATAATTATCAGAAACTAGTGTACGTAAGGTAATATTAGAATCACGCGAGCACAATGTTGATGCTTCGTCGTCGTCGTCGTTTTCTTCGCCTGCCTCGTCACAATATCACATCACTACATCGGTTAGTAAATAGTTAGCTATGGGACGATGTAGGTAATAACCAGAGGTACTCGGAGAGGTGAGCTAAACAGGGGAAATTTAATTAAACACGTCCTCCATTTCGACGTCTTGTCGCGGTACCTAATCGAGATTGGTAGGTAGGTAATTTTAAACGATGAGTATAATATTGACATGGTCTTGTAGAGGCAGCGAGCAAATTAACCCGAGAAGTTTAAAGGGGTTAATTCGAGTAACACCGAATATACTAACCATCGTATCGGTCCTACTTCTCGATAAATTTACACTCGGATGATTGGGGCTACTTAGTATGATGCTGAAGCTCAGGCTCAACTCGTGTAATTCGTAATAATACGAGAGCAACGAAGTGCTCGAAGGTGAATAATTCTTTCGACGAATATTTTTTGCTGCCTGTATCTATGCTGATGGCGTTGTTGGCTGAGGCTCGTTTTTGTAGATTAGTCGACATTGGACATCTGAGTAATTTGAATTTAGCAACGGTACCGTGCTACAATGTTGCTTCGCTAGGCTTAGGTAGAGGTATCCGAAGTAAATTGATAACAGATAGGAGGTCGAGAGGAAGGGTGCCGTAGCGAAGTAAACGTTAAAAATACATTAAAAATGGTAACCTCCACCTAGCCGCCTCCGGTTCGGCCGCCTCGCAACCGAATGATGTCTTTTAAAAATTTACATAAACCGCGTATATACTAGATTTTTATCGTTTCTTAGCGGAAACTCTGGCAAACTTATTAAAGAAAATGAAAATCGCCTGCGGAAATTCAACGTTGTCCGGGTATTTCGACGTTACCGTCGCCCGGGCCCGTACCCTTCCACGTCGCACAGCGATAAAGGCGAAGTGGTTTCGGGTGCCTCTTGTCGTCTTGCCACCTTCTTTCTACCCGATCCCTCCTCGGGCTGTTTTACCCAACACACGTTAAGGATCTTTTGCTCTTTCTTACGTTTTTCCTTACCCCTGAGCCTGCTCTGCTGCGGTTATGTTAATAACTAAGTATACCAAGACGACGCGAAGTAAAAGCTTAATTAGGTTTTACGGGTTATTTAGGGTCGTGACGAGCGAGGCCACGCCATTTCGTGTCGTGCCGTGCTGTGCCGTTTATCGTGTCGAAAAAGAATTTCGAATTTGGGCCGAATACGAATTTCGAAAAGGTGACGTTTAACGGTAATTTTTCTCTATTCTATGGTTTGATTTATCGATTAAAATTTCACGTATGTTTTTGGAATCTGGGCGAGGGGACGCTGCTAAAATATAAAATCAAACACGTGCATTTAGTTAGGATAAAATGGCCGATGGGCACATGGCGTTGCTTTTACTTATGTTTGTTTCAGACCTAAACACGAAGTACTTTTCGATTGTATATTTTAACAAGTCCGATTGCAATTTTTTCAAAAGCAATAATTAATGAATTAAATGAGAGATCGTCTAAAGTAGTTTTGCCAGGATTACTTTCACGGTTTGAAATATTAATTTATGTCTGGTCATGTTTGTGTGGATTTTATATGCATAGTTCATGATATGTGCTTTCATTATCGTCGTATTATTTGTAATGTGCGAAATCATCATCAATAAGCTGATCGAATTTTTATTTTGTTTCTATGTTTCAGGTGAGTTTTAAATGCAACCGATATTAATCGTAATCTACGACGAGTAAGTAAACCCCTAAGATTATTTTTAGCCTGATTTTCGACGTCGCATTGTCAGTGAAATTCAGGCTATTAAAGACTATCGATCAATGGCGCATGAAGGGGAATTATCTACGAAATTCGTTTTGGAGACTTAGAAGACCATTAAGATCATTTTTGGCCATGTCACATTTTTATTAACATCGAAAGATGTTTATTAGCGCAGTGTGGAGAGATCATCGACAATTGACCAATATCATTGGATGACATTAGTGAACCGTCAACAATGTGACGTCATCATTGAACTGACATCAGTGGACAGATTTTTATGGCCTGGAACGACATCAGTGGACTCATTTTATGAAGGATTATTTTTATGATTTTTAGTCGAATGTTGAAGAAAATTAGAGATATTTGAAGTTGACTTGTCAAAACAGTGGACTTTGACCTTGAATCGATTTCATGATTTTGAGTTGAGGCTTGACCTTGGCTATGGCCTGATTTCATGATTTTGAGTTGAAATGTCGTCATCCGTTGACCTGCCAACAGTTGACCTTGACCCCGGTTGATTTTATAATTTCAAGTTGAAATATTGAGTAAAATTAGAGATGTTATTAGTGGACCATCAACAATGTGACGTCATCATTGGACTGACATCAGTGGACAGATTTTTATGGCCTGGAACGACATCAGTGGACTCATTTTATGAAGGATTGATTTTATGATTTTTAGTTGAATGTTGAAGAAAATTAGAGATATTTGAAGTTGACTCGTCAAAACAGTGGACTTTGACCTTGAATCAATTTCATGATTTTGAGTTGAGGCTTGACCTTGGCTATGGCCTGATTTCATGATTTTGAGTTGAAATGTCGTCATCCGTTGACCTGCCAACAGTTGACCTTGAC
>FIZR01031254.1:0-10399 GCA_900060175.1 Ferrisia virgata
TAGAATCGGTCATACTAAACTCACCCACAGCCACTTATATCTCAAAAACCCCGAACCAATATGCCAATTTTGCAACTCCTTGCCCTTCTCTGAAACATTAAAGACAAACCCTAAACATCTCTGAAATCTCCCCAACAATCTCAGATTCATTAATTGAAATAAAAAAAATCCTCCTACTAATAAGCAGACTCAACTTGAGCCACCAAATTTAAGTCCTCACCTTCCCAATCTATTCAACACTGGGCGTAAAAATCTGAAATTATACACGCCCAGTATAATAAAAATTAAAAATATATATATATATATATATATATATGAATAACGAAGGCAAGTATCAATTTCTAAATTTTAAACTGGTTGGTATCACTGTTTGATACTGAAAGAAATGAATTAGAAATGTGAAATGTTTATCAGTGCTATTTACTAAATTTGTTGACCTCGTTATTTTCTGATTTTCAAAACGAAAATAAACAAATATACAAACAAAAATTAACCTACTTATATTAGAAATTTTAGGAAAATGATGTATAAACGGTAAACACTTTTTTACGAAGCACTGCTGTGCTTTCGATGTGCGAGTATTTAAAGTTCTGCGTTGCTATTATTTTTTTAGATAAAGGTTAAGAGTGTTTCTTTTTGCTAACATCTTACATAAATGAGTTTAACGTAGCATATGAAAAAAGCTGTATCACTGGTTATTGCTGGTAATAAATTTTTATAGGCTTTACTTGAAGGTAATGTAAGTGAGCGCGAATTTTTCAGCCGCGCTGGTTGTATTTTTTTTTCTTTTTCTTTATTTTTTTGTAGCCTTTGCCGTGTTGTGTGTACGCTCAACAAACACGACACGACGCGACGCGACGACCCAAACTGCATAGGCGTAGTATTATGTAGTATATGTGTAGTTGTATTCAATATCAACCGTATGTTCATCTTCCTGTCGCGTCATTATGGGTGTATCGTTGTAAGTGGCTAGGTAGGTAGGTAGGTAGGTAGGTAGGTAGGTTAGATAGCTAGATAGCTAGCTACGTAGGCCATAAGTATACAACTATACGTAGGTAGGTATACGCGGGAAAAAAAATGTTATTTTTTTTCTTAAATTTCCTTGTACATCTAACTAACTGTGAATTATGAGTTGCGTGAGAAGTTTAAATAAATTCACCTGGGTTTACTTTATATACATGGAAGACAATAATGAAAAAAAAAATAATCGATTGTATCTTTTTCTTCCCAATTTTACGCGATGGGTTTTGGTAATAAGTATTTTGTATACTTAGGTTCACTCGTATGCTTGTGTGAGGGTTATTTCGATAAATATTCGTAATATAATGTAAATTATGGTAATATTTATCGCGTCAACGTAACCGTAGCAATCGTGTTTTCTTTTGCCTTAAAAAATTTTTACAAATCAAAATGTCGACTCATGTGGTAGTGTGTGTGTGTGTGCAAACTTTCGTACAAAATTGTAAGCTTTAAGCTTATTTGAATTCAAATTTAATGCTGTTTCCGAACCAAATAACGCTTAGAAACGCGCGTATAACTTGATTGAGTATGAAATACTCGAAGGTGTTTGGTATGCTTTTTCCTTTTTTTTTTCGCCTTTTTTTTTTTTTGAAAAATGCGTGAAAGTTTTACGTAAAGAGGTGCTAAAAAGTACTTTAAAATTAACTCATCGTAGAAAAAAAAAAACCTTTCAGAAAGTTTCGTCTTTTTTCATCAATGTAAAACGCATCGCAAATACTAATACTTTTACGTATAAGTGGGATACGATGTGCCAGGATTGCATCTATAGCAATGTCTTTATTTTTTTAAACGATAAATTTTTTTCAAATACTTGCTCGAAACGAAAAAGACGAGGTGAATATCGTGATTTGAAAATTTCTTGTCGACCTTTAAATTATAGTATCCGAAATCCTTGAAAGTTGAAAATCTGTGTAAAAATGCTTAAAATCCTAGATAAGCAGTCGAAGATGGCCTGTGGTAAACTTTAACTTAAAAGTTGACGAGAAGTGTGTTAGATTTACATCCTTCTCATGTATACTCGAGTAACGAAAAAAATGAATAATTTAACACATTAGTGATTTGGTATTGAAAAGTTGCGAAAGACAAATTTTTTTCACCAATGAAACGTAACAAATATTTTATAAATGACCACAGGGTCGAAAGGGAAGTTTTCCCATTGTACGTATAATTTAGTTCATTCGTTGTTTAATAAACAGGACCAAAAGGTTGTTCAACAGATAGTAAAAGTGGTGAAATTAGTGTAAAACTGGTGAAATTTGGCTGAAAATTGTTTGTAAAGGAAATTTCGTGATATAATAACAAAACTAGTCTTTGCAGAATCTGCTAAATAAAAAAAATTTTGGCAGTTACTAGGATCACTTTACGTGACTGGTAGTATAGACGTTAATAGATTTGCATACTCGGTTCGCCGTAAAAACACGTTTTATCAAATTTGTTCAGCCCTTTACAAAAAATGCATACCTATTAAACTTGAAATTTAGCAACTTTCAACCATTTTTCCGCATTTTGAACATCAAATAAAGAAATTTGCGTTCTAACCTTTTTATCGTATGCATATTTTACCAAAAAATTTTATGACCCATTCACCGTTCAAATGAAATTTGGTATCTTTCTTTGAAAAATTCTTAGCTACGTTATTATTCTCGATAGATGTACTTACGCTAGTGACGCTTTTCATAGCCTTAAAAATGTTTAGAATAGGTCTTGCTTCAAAATTGAAAAATTGAAGCTAAAAGGTCTAAAATTTTTTTTTCTTCGATAATTCCTATTTTTTCGGAAAAATTTTGCCGTAGCTTTACTTTTGTACGCACAGATTTCAATAAACGCTGCGAAAGCATACTCATATTGCTGTTATTGATTATTAGGCCCTTATCAAAATTTTCTTTTTCAGTTGTCGATTGCAAATTTATGTAATTGGCACGTGTTCTCTACTTTTTTCAACTTCTCAAATTTTATTTTGGTTCCGACTCTTCTAATTTTTAGCTACTGTTGTGCGAAAGGTATCGCCAAAATTTGAACGAATTCAAGGATAAATGGTTAATCTCATTTTGCGATGCTTACAAATTCAAAAAATTAAGAAAACCCGACTAAAAACACCGCAATAGGCCTGAAAAGTCGAAACTCCCAAAAGGCACACCTTTGGCTCCTATAAGGTATTTTTTCTTTTTTATGTACAGACAAGTTATTTAGGATGAGAAGGAATCGCTGCCGTAGAAAATCGCCCGATAGACTCGCCAACAGACCAGACTAGCTATCTCCTAGATGTGAAATTCCAAGTGGATAATAACCGAAGTGCCAAACATTCTATTGAGTTAACAGGTAGCTTTGGACGTACCCTATTCATTTCAAGAACAGAAATCGTAAACACCGTTAAAACTGTGGACAATCGGAAAGCTCTTGATTCTGATGAAATTCCTTATGAAGCTCTCGAGACCTTCTACCGCAAACATCCAGTGATGTTGGGGACCTTATTCAACTGCTGCAAACAAGCAAGACACTTTCCTGTCTCTCAGAATCCCCTCCCCCACATTGAGACATAACTGAATTTTGGTCGAAGGTCATCCCCACTTCAAAATATAAACTCTGCTACAAACGTAATTCTACTGCCCAAATTTGGCTGATTTTGGTTGACATTGAACTGAGCAAATGATTTTTGATTTCGGTAAAAAAAAAAACAAATATAAAAAAAATAAATATCTAGCATCACCAAAAATGGTTTTAATGGTCTTCTAAGATCTCAAAATGGAATTTGTTGATATTCCCACCCTGATCCACCATAGATCAATATACCTTGATAACCTCGTTTTCATTGACAATATGGCATAGAAATTCACGCTAAAAAATTATAAGTGATTGTCGAGTCATTTTTGAGCCAAGCCTTTGATGAGTGGGGAAGAGGGGAAGAACAAAAAATACTTAAATACCAGTTTGAATGGAACTAAGCCAACTTGAAAGAATATGTCAATAAATTCTGGTCATCAGTATTTCAGTAGCCGGCGTTGATTTAGAAATTTTGAAAATAGTAGCTAGAAATTGACTTCTGCAGTTGTAAATTTGTGTGGAAAGTATAAGAACTGTCTCCAACTGATTAAAATAATACAGAATTCCAAGTGGTGAATGGGTGAGATTCCTTTGTTATCATCTCTCATCGCTGGTCTAAATTTATTCCAACAAAATTATCGACTAGGTATGTATCAAATAAAAAAATCTGAAAAATTTGTACGACTTTCCCAGCATAGGTATTTAGCCAGCGTTCCCCGTATAAATGAAGGCTACATACAGATCCGTTTTGTTCAAATTATCCATATATTTTTGATACTGGAAAAACTAGATTGAAGGGTTACGCGAAAGATTGACACTTCTGCCGTGACGCATGTGAATCTGTACCTATACCAAATAATGTGAAAAAATTTAAACAGTGTACGCAGTCTCACTATAAAATATTCCAAACGTGTCCAATACGTAACTCTGTAACCTCGTGCTTTTGAATTCTACACACACACACAGACACACATTAGCCATAGCTGATCAAAAGTTATCGGAAATAGTTTCCTTTTTCGTACGTGCGGTGGAATGTGCATCCGAATGAGATAAACAAATGTTTAACGATGGATAATTGATCGTTGCGTGTTGACATTTTATTGCAGATAGATGGGTTGAATGAAATACAGTTTATATGCGATATGGTGTTCAAATTGAGCAGAAAATGTTATCGTATGAAGTGGACGACGATAGTTGAATTTATTACTGCTTTGCGTGCCAGAATGTGCGCAGGTTTTGTTAACGGTATGCAGGGTAAACATTTGTACGTATGTGTTATGATATGGAATATGCGGGGAAAGTATAGGTAGAGGTACTAGTTAGGTATGAGGTATATACAGTACGATAATTCATGTACAAATGATGCATAAAACAGGCCAGAAAAAGCTCTCATAGTGACTGCTGCCATAGAATGAAAGTACCTACTTACTCGTAATGCTGGTTACCTAGACCTATCTAAATATGTATTTCTTAAAATACTAGTGAGCTGTAGTACATATGTGATGATGACATGACGTTGAAAATTTAAACAGTTGGTTTATTAGTAGGATAGTTGAGACAGTCTAAAAATCTTCACTATGGATGTGTTTTCTGGAATACCCAATATGGTTAAAAAAGCAGTATGCTCCTTCAACATCTTTTCATATTGGAATCAAAAGAACAAAAACTTATATGGTCGCGCATATGGCAGGGCTGAGAGTGCATCCACCCCTTGTCGATCCTCCACGAACAGTATTTCTCCTATAAGGGACGTCCTAGGGAATATTTTAAGCCATGTTACCCAAAATCAAAGTTGATCGAACTTACAAAAGGGGGGCCTGTTGATTGGCAGATGACTTAAAGTTTCATATTTATACATATAACTTGAAAAATATTAAACTTAAAAAAAAATTGTACAACAAGAAAATGTTCTCTATAAAAATTATAACATTTTTAATGTCTTACTGAACGTGGAAAACAATTTCGTTGATGAGATAAACATGTGTGAAGTTGTGCGGCTGAGCAATTTTCACCTAGTTGGTTATTCATTTTATCTGGTCTGGCATATGAGTGAAAAAAAACACGCCCCTTCCTCTGTCAACCAGATGCAACATGGTTTATATGAAGAGCACATCCTGGGGAACACTTTGAGCCGTAGTCTCAAAAATTAAAGTCAACAGAACTTTCAAAATAACGGATATTTCTGATTGATAGGTACCCCAAAATTTCATATTTTGGTATTTAATTCGAAAACTACGAGACTTACGATAAAATTTATAAAAAGAGAAATATTTAAAATATTATAAAGGGAATTTTTTGTCCAATAATTTTTTTTGTGAGTTCTATAGTTTTCGAGTTGGACGCCAAAATGTGAAATTTCACTGTACCCATCAATCAAAATGATCGTTATTTTGTAAGTTCGGTCAACTTTGACTTCGTGTAACATGGGTTAAAATGTTTTCTAGGATACTACTCTCAAGTTTTTCCACCCATCATCGGTAGGTCTTCATTGCTTACGATTGTATTCTCATGCCTGGGAAGCAGCTCTTACCATAGAGCTCATTCACGCTTTGACAATGTCAGCCAATGTTTTTTCCAAGATTTCCAACTTCTCTCTTGGTCACATGTCCGAAATATCCTGGTATGCGTCTCTCACATAATACACTAAGCCCCTCCTTGCTAGACCAACGTCTCAAAGGCATAAATTTTGCGTTTATCAGCAACCCTACTCTCTTCATTTCATTTTTGACTACAAATAAGTTAGCAGTAGGTTTCAGGCCACATACATTCCACCTACCTATTTTGCTGATCTTCTTCACAAAACTGAATTGATTAGTGCAAGTGGGCATTCTTAGCATCTCTGCCCCCTTCAAGGAACACTAGAACTCGAGGCCGTTCAGATTTATCGCATCATTAGACATTTCTTGCAAGACTGACCAACTGACCACTGTGAGTTCTGGTGGCGTGGCGTGAGATAAAATAAAGTGTAAGCAATATAAATATTGAAAATTTTTTGATTTAAATTTCAACTCAAATCTTAGTGTATATTAGTAGTTTGACGAATGCTTACACAAACCTGTATCCACCACTCACCAGTACCTACAGAATCAATTTCACTTCTGTTCAAATTCAATTAAATATGATATATTATTAACTGAAGCGCCAAAATCAATGAGCATGATTTATTTTAAGAATGTGTTCAAGATTTCATTAAAAGTATAAAAAATAATAGAAAAATTGGTTGTTATATTGATCAAACTTATGTTAGCGTAGTGTTGAACCATTTATTAGCATACATGTCAGCAATTCGACAAATGCTTATGCAAACGTGTTTCCACTTCCACCTCTTAGCGCATTCCCACTCTCGTTTCCGCCCACCCCCGCCCTACCTACAATTCTGAAAAATACAATAGTAGAGGCAATGTTCGTTATTCCGCGTTGTAAGCAAGACGTCTATTGCTTACTACACGAATAGAATGAACACGTGAATTATAATTATATTTGTAGCCTTTTGCAGTCTTATTTTACATTTTTAAATTTATAAATATGAGCAGCAATTTTTTTTTAGTTTTTCCGGAGTTTGTCTCCTCTTACAATCTGTTTTACATTTTTGAATTTATAAATATTAGCAGTAATTTTTTTCCGGATTTTATGCGCCTCTTATAAACAGGCAGAGAGTGCTATGAGAAAATTCTACAACCTGTTTTCGCACGGGGGATACAGGAACCAAATACGTAAAAATTGACATCACGCGTAACTTTTCACGCGATTATCTTGCGAACGTGACTATTTTCCACGTACAACAAAGTATCAAAAATGTTTTAAATTTTATAGAGAACATTTTTTATTCTATAATTTTTTCTTCTAGATTTGGTAGTTTTCGAGTTATTGGCTTGAATATGAAATTTTAGCTTAACTGTAAATCATAAATGATCGCCATTTCAGAAGCTCTGCTCCCTGGGTTGTGCTCTTTCATATGAATCATGTAATATTTTTGATTTTGGGTAACATGGCTTAAAACGTTCTCTAGGATGTCCTTTTTAGGAAAAAACAAGTTTTCGAGGATCGGTGGGCGGGGAGGTGCACTTTTACCTCCGCCATATGCCGGACTGTATACCCTCCATTATAGAGAATGCTGTCTTTAGATGCTTAATTCACGTACTTGTTGGTTTTGGTATTAAGTATAGTGACGTATTCACGACTGTTTACGAGCAATTATAAACATATACTTATAGGTATACTGGATAGATCCACCTATATATATATATATATATTTATACATCTATAATATAGATATAGTATATACCTAGTTGATATTAGTTTGCCATTGATGCGGACCATCTATTTTATTAGCTATACCAAAAGTCATTCTAAACTAATGCTATTATATAAGATTGGCATTGCCATTAGAAATAAACTTTTATTAACTGAAAATCATCTTATAAAGGCAATTTATCTGCTATGTTTTAAGCACTGTTTTGAAGTATATACCAAAAACAGTCTGCAAACAAATAAATATTGCGTTATCTTAACGGCACAGTAGCGATCTATTCTCTAGTTTATCTTTTCTTTCCATAAAGTGGTAATAAATTTTTAGGAATTAGTTTTTCCGTGATGTATGGTCTGAGATTAAATTATTTTTTCCAACATTTATTTGAAAAATTCACTAGAAAGGCCTAAAATATCAGAGTATCCGACACTTATATGAATTGGTTTGGGAAACGATATTTTATACATGGTAAATTAAACGGTACAAGCTATTACAGGTAGGCAGCTGGGTAGGTAGGTAGGTATATCGCGCACGTATAGACGTACGTACGTGTGGATATGTTTCGGTATACATATATGTATATATATACATGTATGTATAATACTGAAGAGCGAGGAGCAATGCTAAAAGGACATTTTTATCATCGTTCGCTTCATAAAATTGTAAAAATTTCAAACGGCAAGGAATTAGCAACCGACAGATTTGCCTTAGGTAGAGAAATGCCTGGTAATTTTTAAAAGGCTCGTATTTTTTGAATTACGTCCCTTCGTAGAAAATTATTTCCGACATACTATTGAAGAAGTTATACGAGATTTATTATTATTATTTTTTTTTTCAAATTGCTTTAAGCTTTCTGTGACCAAAGCGAGGGATTGTGCTGTGCGTAGGTCTCTAGGTATTGGGTGGGAAACAAAATAGGTCATTTTCTTTTTCTCCTACGATATAGGTAGACCTATAATAGGTGAGCGTGCATTATGTCTAAAATGTAGAATTACGAGATCGACAGTGCGCAAATAGAAAGGTAGCGAATTTCGTGAAAAGCTGGACATTACGTGATTTTGAGAGTTGGCCGGAATTAAATTATCGCATGGTTTCAGTATAACGCTGGACGAGGTGTTTGCTGTGTAGTATAATGTTGTATAGGCCATGGGTATATGTGACCCATATAGTGCCTAGCTACCTACTACCTAGCTACATACTATGTACATATATGTTGGTATAATGCTTTCTAATGTTCGCAAACTTGGATGGTGATATTATTATAATTTCATATACTGTAGGTGTCTTCGTTAAAATAATCCAATTTGTTTTTTAGCTAGATATAGGTATACAGTAGACACGTAAGTGTATACGAATGTAGCGTACTTATCTCGAGAATGTAATTTGATTAAAAATTCGTTGCACTTGAAGTTGGACTAAATTTACGAGCATTTTTAGATTTTTAAAATGTCGCAATATTGTAATAGATTTTTAAACAAATTTTAAAATTTATTCAGTCAACCTAATGCTAAATCATTTGGTTACGACTTACGAGTATATAAATTATGGTCGTGGAAAACAGCGAGGCTTTTTTAATGTTAACGGTGTAGTGCAGGAAATTAAATGAAAGGCCGTTGTTTCGGAATAATTCAAAGAGTCGTAGATTCGGATAAACCTTTTAAATTGATTCCTTCCCTAGAAGTCTTATACTTACCTTACGAGAAGTGCATAGTTTTTTTTTTCACGTGGTTCTTCGCTTTTTCCTACTTCACGAATGAAACTAAGCTAGAATTTGTTTCATAAATCCTCCGAAGTGGATACTTAAGCTTGTTTTTTGGGACTTTTTAATATTTGATTTTTATTTTATCTTATTGTTTTGTAGCATTTACTTTGTTGCGAAATTTTTTTGTTATCTAGAAATGTCTAATATTCAAGTAGTTGACGAAACACCCTTATTTTAAGTTAACACGAGGTAAAAGCTGACTTATAATAACCTAAATAACTATGAAAGCGAGTTGCAACAGTTTACCTAAATTGAATTTAGAAACATTCATTTTCGAAAGTGATTGCTTGGTTGATAATTCTCTTCCTTGTTCGTGTATCTTTGATGTACCGACGAAGAAAATAAGCAGTCAAGTTTAAGGCTGAATTCTGGAAGGAAAATTTGAAATCTGTTGTACAGTTCAAAAAAACGTTTATAAACATTTTTGAGCATGTTTAATGAGTAGGCTTCGATATTTATTTATTTATCTATTTTTTATTAAACTAGAATCGTTCAAATTTGGATATCAAGTTTCATTTGATGGCAAAATAAAATGATAAAATTTAGCGTGACATTTGATCGAATTTCAAAAGCATAGAACAAAACATCCAGCTGGAACGAATACGCCGAAATTTGCTGAAGAGTTCTGATTCATAACACTTTCTGTAATGGATCCAGCAAGCTAAAATTTACTTATTACACATTGAAAATACTGAATTTGTATGTCTTCTCCGTCCCAAACCGCACTCGTTTATGAATTTTTGCACGTTGTACATATTTCATGGTATATTTAAAAAAGGGTTTTATGGGGTCAAAATTTCCCTACCCCCCCCCCCCCCCCCCCCCCC
>FIZR01031254.1:10426-31020 GCA_900060175.1 Ferrisia virgata
AAAAAGGGTTTTTTGGGGGCAAAATTTCCCCCCCCCCCCCCCCCCCCATTGTGCTTGGGAATTGAAAATTACTTATATTTATGCTATATTTACCATAGATTTGAAAATTAAACCTTCAAAATCCTTCATTTCTCACTGTAAAACTTCCAGCATTGCGTTTTTGATGGTTGAAAAATTTCATCTTTTCAAAATTTCCCCTTCGTATCGCTTGGACACACTTATCAGTGCTAAATATTTATAAACCACATGTTTCATAGAAAAAAGATTTCGAAAAGTGTTCAAAATCAGGACTCTAATAAATATATTGAAGAATTGAAAAATTACGCGAAAAATTTTGATATATCTGAAAATAGAGATAATTCAAAAACAACAAATTCAACTTATCATGCGAAATTCAAAAAAATACTAGAATTTTAGCGAATCTGTAATTAGGTTTAGGAGCTTACAAGGAAAGCTTCTGAACTGTCCGACTCCAATTTGAATGAAACTTAACTAGATGGAGAGAGCATGCCCAAAAATCCTCGCAACCAAATTTTCAGCTGCTTTAGTTCATTTTTGAATTTTTTGGCGAATTTTTGAAAATCTGGACCAACTATACCGCTGATGAATACAGCAAAAGTGTAATATTTCACAAAATATGATTTATTGAAGTTATGGTTGAGAAAATTGGGCTCCTATTTGATATTGACCTGGCGAATGGATCTATCTTATTTTCCCAGCGTTTTGGATACTCCAAAAATTATTTATTGCCCAGGTTTTTAAAAATTAAACATTGAATAGGTCGAGTTATTCATTTACTCAACAAAAGCTGAGGTTATACACAACCTGAACCTCATTATTCAAAATATCAAAAATTCTAGGCGTTTTGGAGTCTCCAGTTGAACATTCATTTCTCCAGGATTTTTGAAATGCTACAGAACAGCTAGATATGAATATCCGCAGCTGAAAATTTTATTCTTGCTCATTGGAACACATTCTAACAGATTTAAGTAGATTTCCTGAAACTACCAGCTGTACAATTGAAATATATTTTTTTTAATACTTATTTGAAATTACACAATAATTATCCGGCTGGATATTCCGGGGAATTATACCTTGTTCTGGTGAGTTGGATTTCAATAGGTGAAAATAAAATTTTTAGCTGCTGAAGTTTATATCTGACTGTTTTGGATAATTTAAAAAATCCTGGAGAAAGGCTTCAGAACGCTTGGCAATTTTGATATATCAATCAGTGAGGTCCACGTTGTTTAGTAACCACGCTTATTTTCAATTTCGTAAAATTCCCAGAAAAAAAATTTCGGAGGCTCCAGAACGTTTGGAAAATGGTAAGAACCGATTTGCGTCGTTAATGTTAGGTAGGAGCCCAATTTTCTCAGCTATAACTTTTGAAATATTTTATCTTCGCTGTGTTTATCAGCCATGTAAGGTACTTTGCGAATCGTTCATAACTTGCCAGTTGTTGATAATTTTGTCATTGGAGCTGATTCGTGAAACAATCATGTGATGGATCAAAAACATCAATGGTATTTTGGATAGCCTATTCAATTCAGAATTGAATACCGCCGTTGTTGAGCTCAGCCATGAATTGGTAATTTTTTCATATTCACTTTACTAAATCGAAGTTCAAAATTTCCGTATTTTGGTAAAAACCTAATTGAAATTTATTTTTTTCAAAATTTTTTCAAAATGGGTACCGAAATTGTCTTTATGCTAAAATCATAGACACATATGGCAGAATCGACCAAAAAAATTTTCACATGCCTGGGTTCAGCTGAAAATAGGGTTATCAACTACTGGAAAGTGAAAATCGCTTACTTTTGCCAGTAGTTGGTAACACAAAAAATTGCTAAAAATCAATAAAATATCCTAATTTAAGGTACCTTTTCACATTTTCAAAATTTGTCATCCAATTCACACCAGAAAATCATATCAACTTACATTAACTCTTGTAATTATTAGAAATTCTCAATTATTGGCAAATTTATTTTTTTTTACATTTGCCGTAATTGATAGTCTCTACCCCTCCCCTGAAAATAACATTTGGGGCAGAAAATATTTTTAGAGCAAGCAATATTGGTATTTAGATCGATGAAACACCGTTTGGAACCCTTTTTGTGTTATCAACTACTGGCAAGTAGGCTTAGGTTGATTTTGAATTTTTTCCAAAGACAGATGATTTAAGTGGTGAGACTAACAACACAAGAGATGAGCGTGGTATTCTTTGGAGTATAATATATAATTTTTTCGGAATTTTTTGATCATTACATGCGACGTAGTTAACAAAAATGCAAAAAAATTTCCTCTCACCTATCAACTACTGGCAAATTAATTTACAAAGAAAGTACCCTAAGTGGTACAAGCCAAATGAAAATTTTTGTTACAGGTGTGTGTGCATTCAAAATTACGCCAAAACCAAAATTTCAGCCCCTAAGCTCCATCTAGGGGGAGGGGGTTTAGGGGAGCGGGGTGGAATATTGCAAAATCAACAAATAGGACTGCGAAATTAATGAAAAATGAAATAACTCGAGTTCGTAGCGCGTTTAGGGGCTAATATTTCCACTACATACTATACTCGACATGGGCCACCTAATGTTGAGGTAGTCACTCGGGTCTGCGTGTAACAACTCGTGGGCGAATTTTTAGTTATCTGAAATATGCTGAAATGCCTATGGAAAAAGTGAAGTAACTTAATGTTTTATATCTGGATAAATACGCGGTGGAAAACATAATTTTTTACTTGGCCGGATGCCCGTATGGAACGCCACAATGCACCAATTAGTCAACTACGCTGCTGCCATTTTCCCAACTCCAAAAATTTCAGCATGAAAGTGGTACTTGTAAAATTAAAACCGAGCTGTGACTTATTAGATGCCACTCGGACAAGAATTCACTCCCGAGGTGTTACACGCGGATCCGGGTGACTACGCCACCACTGGCACTAGGTGGCCCATGTCGAGTATAGTATATTTTGAAAAAGAAAAAATTAGCCCCTGAGAGTGGTATGAACTCGAGTAATTTCATTTTTCATCAATTTCGCAGTACTATTTGTTGATTTAACAATATTTCACACCCCCCCCCCAATAACTCTTCCCAGATGGAGCTTAGGGGCTGAGATTTTGATTGTGGGAGTAATTTTGAATGCACTACACGCCTGTAAAAAAAAAATTTCATTAGGCTTGTAACACTTGGGGTACTTCCCTTGTTGGTACAAATTTTCAAAAATTGGTTTAAAATGCGAAAATGAATTTCAACGGCTCATAATTTGACACCGGAGGTTTTTGGGCATGCTCATTTCGTCTAGCTAAGTTTCATTGAAATCAGGGCTGAACATTTGAGAAGGTTTCCTTGTTAATTTCGTGTTCAAGGAGTATAGTTGAAGGCAGATAAGCATGTTTTGTGTTTCCGAACGATTTTTATATCGTTTCGGAATTTTGCGTCTATGGTATTATGGTTTTACAAGAGACTTTAATCGACCCGAAGTATAAAATTATATCATAGAGAAAACGCCTACGGCCGTAAAATAGCCGCAAGCTAGGTATCTTTCGATAAATCTTAATCACCATAAATTTATAATTTTCCAACCGAGTCTACGCCGTGTGAAAAAATTATCGGTCATTTGCGAGAAATTAACTTTAATGTTGAGTTAGTTTCGCTTATAATAGGTCATTTAGGTAAATAATCCTTCTAAGATATCCCTGCAGTCTGGTGGCTACCTGCTAGCTACCTAGTCCACCTATACGTTATATGGTGCAAAAATTACGTAAGGGAAGTTAGGGAAAAAAGTACGTTTAATATCCGGCATATTATAAAAGTGTACACGTCTGCGGTAATATTTATTTTAAAAACTTTTTGCACTATACTGTTTAAGAATAAATAATAACACGACACAATTCTCATTTACTGTATTAGTTGCGTGTTCTTTTATATAGTATATTCGTATCTGTAACGTATGTAATGTAGGTACATAGTATAAGCATAAGTGTACGCGATATAGAAAGTACCTATATTTGTACTCTTATTCTTGTATGTAGTACAGAATATAGGGGAAAGGAATGCGACGCGACGTGGTTATTCTTACCTAGCTACTTTACTTGCTAACCTAGCGAAGAAAAGTTTCAACGTTGACGATGGTAAATTTCTTCTTTTAGTGAAGTAACTAGGATAAAAAGATTGTTAAGGGGGAAAATTTCTGTTTCCGAGTCTTTGACAAATTATTTCGAAATAAAAATTTCAAACGCGAAACAAAATTTTCCATAATGGCACGTATACATCATTGGAAACTTGGCAAGAGTAGCTAGCTACGTTACGTGTACGTGTACGTGTACGTGTACGTATACGTAATCTACGTATATCACTATGAGAGACGCGACGAAAACTCGCATATGCAAAAATAATGCAAACTATGGCGGAATTCGACGCGACGCAACGAGTTATATCGAAGAAGTTCCAACTTTTTAACCTATTTTTGGACTATTCGACGTGAAAGAAAATACGATTTGAATATTTTAACACGATTTGAAAAGCAACAAAAGGTATATATATATACGTAAAGCAAATATGTAAGGTAATTGCGCGTTTATCTTTTTGCATATATTGTATTCGTATTGTATGTATCTCTCTCTACCTAGTGCTACATAACTCAGGTACGTAAAACCCTACGCATGGTAAATGTATACGAATGTATCGTATGGTATATTACCTGTCTAATGCAATAGCAACTAAATGTAATATCGACGCTGTACAACAAAGTACATCGCTGGCAGTCCACATATCGCATAGCTCCGGTCCTAGTACCCATCCGTCACTAATCTGTAACAAAATGATCGCAAAATGTTTAGTATAAATGCACATACCTACAAAAGAATTGTGTAAAGATGTTTTTATTGAATTTCGCCCGCATACACTTGCATTACAATATATTTATGTACTCTACGTACCTGATACGTATCTCATGTAAACGTGTAAAAGTATACCTAGCCTAGCTACCTGCTAGGATGGACCGAATTTTGCTATTTTTGGCAATCTGCAAGCGGTGGAGTCACAATGGTTGCGAAATGACCGCACAAGGATGTGAGATAAAAATTTCATCTGCCTAACTCAATTTTTTAAACTCGCAAAACTCACTTAAAGTTCAAAAATTTCAATAATTTTCAAAAAATTAAAAAATAATTAAAAATTTTTTTTTTTTTTTTTTAATGAAATTTTTATGCTTATTTGAACTCGGAATTATCGTTGTTGGGAAATTTCTGCCATTTCCTCGTTTTTTCAGCGCTTTTTAAAAATGTCATCCCTAACATTTTTCCGCAATTTTCTGAAAAGTCACGAAGGAAATTTTTTTGAGAAACGCCCCCTCCCCAAAATGGATTTAGGACATCGATTTTAGATGATTAAACGCAATATTTTAATTTTTTACCTCACAGACGATTTTTCAGGGTCACTCAAAAAAGGTCTTTTTCTACGTAGGTATTCTAAAATAAATTTGTTAAAAATTAAAAAAATTATTTTTCAAAAAAAATTCCATCACAAGGGCACGTTTTATTTATTTCAGACTCCCGACAGGAATTTTTCCTTCTTTTCTTTTTCTGAGTCATTTATACCGTCAGTGGCGCACCCGAGGAGAGGCCACCGAACCTGTAGCCCACCCTCTTCCCTCCTTAGGTGTGAAAAAACTGATATTTTTATACATTTACGCTGAATTTAATACACCTAAAATCATTAAAAACTTATCACTTACTTGGTAAAATTTCAAAAATTTTTGGAACAAAATTTCAATAAAAGTTTTATTTGGGGTTTTGAAAATTTTTGAAATTTTTGAACTTAGAGTTTGTTTTTTCAGTTTAAAACATTGAGTTGAAGGGTTAAATTTAGCAGATTAATGTGATCCTGTCATCAGGGTTTGTTCATGCTAGAAAGATAATTGCTATTCTTGCAGGAATTACTCAAAAGGGTACACATTTAAGATAAAAATTCCTGTTCCTATTCCTGTTTTTTTTTTTTTTTTTTTTTTTTTTGGTGTAATACAGGTTTAGAATTTTTTTTTGTTCATTTCTTCCCGTCTACTGGTTAACAAATTTTGAAAAAATTCTTGCATGTAGCCCCTTCTTGCCCATATACATTACGGTTAGTTGTTATTTTCTATCATAAACACATTTTTAACACGAGTTTTTAATAAGAAATGCGCGTTTTTTCATTATATTGGCAGAAGGGAGTAGGATGGGGGGGGAGGGTTCTTGCGCTCAAAACACTTTTTTAGGGACTTAACAATGTTTTTTGATAATTTTAAATATCTGAGGATGAGGTCAAATTACCTATCAGCAGGTGAAATTATTCCTATCTAGACACTTTTCATAACACGGTAGTCTAAATTTTCGGTTTTCATTTTTCGTTGAATTTTTTGAAAAAATTTTCAATGGTATTTGCGAAGTAGAGAAAAATTGAAAATCGTAAATTTACGTTACAATGTCGTGAAAAGTGTCTAAATAGGCGTTATTTGACCTATACTAAACGCAAATTCGGAGTCTTTTGTTTTAGCTGGTCAGCAGTTTCCTAACTTTTGGATTAAATTGCTATTTTTTGAAATTTTAAGGAGAAAAAGTGGTTTAACAAAAAAAAACAATGGCAAATTCGTGTTTAGCGGATCAAATTACCCCTAACTTACCTAGACACCTCTTACGATATTGTTGGTTAAGTTCTGAATTTTGAATACCACATTTTGACTTTTGCTAAATTTTGGTCGCATAAACATAAGAAGTCCGAAACGGATGGGAGCAAGGAGCCAAAAGTTTGCAATTTTGACATTCTGGGTGGAAAAAATTTTTTTCGCTGTTTTTGAATTTTTTCGAAAACCAGTTTCAATGGCGTAAAATCCGAAATTGGGTAAAATCAACCCTCGCACGTGAAATGGAATACTTTGACAATTTCAACGACGCATTGGAAGTCGATTTTCGAATCAGGGAAGTACTCATTAATTACAAGTTGTAAACCGACCATTATTTCGGCCGGACTCTGTACATATATAAGTATATCATGTAAGTATAAGTAGTGTATACAGGTATAGGTAGGTAGGTAGCTAGGTACTAGGTACTAGGTAGGTGGAGGTATTAGATAGATACACCGTATATGTTGGCAGCATCCTAAATTTCATTGCGACCTACACGTAAGTAGGTTGGTCTTGATACAAAGAAAATACCATTGAAATGAATCTTTATGAAGTTATTTCGGATGAAATATTATCGTGAGTAAAAGATTTTTTTCTCGTTTGCTTTAAAAATGAATGCTACCAGAAGGCAACATGAAACATATCTGATAACGGTGCCCATCGGTTATCCGATTACTACAAACACAAACCAAAGTTCTTTCGCGTTAAAAATTTCTGTATTTTCAACATTTATGGGGTCGTTACCGAACGAAAATGGTATATTTTGAGAACAATTCTTTTTTTTTCTGTCTTCTCACATCCCTAAATCGATTTCATACCGAAGTAGAAATCATTTTTAATGTAGCAACCTTGTGTTACCCGGTAGTTGCGTCGCGTTCACTGAAATCATTTATTGCTCCGATGTCGTATAGCTTATTGCGAAATAATAGTGAAATTTTTCTAGTTATTTTGTCGTTCTTAAGCGTACTCGTACTCATGTATTAGATACTGTTGTAAAATACATTGAGATTTTCAGAGAAAATATCAGCCCTATGTGTAGTGGATACTGATACAAGTATAGATACGATGCGATAGATTTTCGTTCTAATACCATCATAACTTTTCATCAGCTGACTTTGTAAATTAGTATAATTGAAAAATAAGTGTGATTTTCGTGACATATTACAATCATGAAAATTGAGGATAGAAGGGTTCAACGGGGCTAAAAAATCAAAACCTCCAAAAGGCACATCCAGGGTCCTAATGGACTACATATACCTGATTCCAACTTCTTAGCTCCACTTGGAGGGGAGTTTTGCGAGGAACAAACATTAGAAATTAGAAAAAAAGGCCAAAAACCCACAAATTTAGGACTGTAAGATCGTGAAATGACGCTCAAAAGTCGAGACCACTAAAAGGCACATCTAAAGTCCCTACTGAATGTGCATACCTAATTTCAAGTTCCTGGTCTAATTTAGAAGGGAGTTATGCGAGGAACAAATTCAAAAAATAGGAAAAACCAACCAAAAAACCACATATTTGGGGCTGTGAGGGAGTGTAATGGAGTTTGAAAGTCGAGATCCCCAAAAAGGAGCATCTAGGATTTCTACTAAATGTACATGCTAAATTTCAGCTTC
This sequence comes from Ferrisia virgata, assembly GCA_900060175.1. Lineage (NCBI taxonomy): Eukaryota > Metazoa > Arthropoda > Insecta > Hemiptera > Pseudococcidae > Ferrisia > Ferrisia virgata. Next base: position 18,701 of record FIZR01031254.1, read on the forward strand.
CTAGCTCTATTTAAAGGAGAGTTATGGAAGGAACAATCTCAAAAAACTCAAAAAATGAGAAAACCTGACTAAAAAACCACATTTCCGGGGCTGTGAGGGAGTGCAATGAAGCTTAAAAGTCGGAGCCACCAAAAAGCACGTTTTGGGGCTCTTACTGAACGTACACACCAAATTTTAACTTCCTAGCTTATTTTGGTGGGGAAATAGGAGTGGAACAGCTCGTTTTTAGAGTTAAAAAGGGGAAAAAATCCTCATATCTCTCTTCCAAATTGACCTAAGAGGTTGATTTCTGTATATCTTATACAATTTTGAATTCTCTATAGATTGATTCAAGATGGAACAATTTTTGTTTTTTTGGCTTTTCAGCACCTCCTCCCCCAAAATGAGGCAAAACTGAATTTTTACCCAAGATAATCCCCAACCATATATATCTAATTCACTGCCAAACTGAGCCGATTGACTGGATTGGAACAATTTTAATTTGTATCGAGCAGAGTAAATAATTTTAATGTACGGGCTAAGGAAAAAAAAATATATCTGACATATGGCCAAAAACTGTCTTAATGGCCTTGTAGGACCTCGGATTTTGTTGGACCCCCCCCCCACCATTGGTCAATAGACTGTAATATCTTGGTTTTCATTGGGATAGTTTAATAAGGAGTGGTTTAAGAAGTACCTTCTATCAACCGATACAGTATAATAAATTGGTAGATCTTGAACATTTTACACGATCTGTATGTATAGAATGAGTCAGTTTGCACCATTTTTTTCTTTTTTGAAAAATTCGACAAAACTGTAAAAAGGTTTTATGTGTAATTTCAAAGAAATACGGAAAAAATTTGATATTGTACTATGCCAATGACAGTCCACCATTTTTAAAAAGTTTTTGAAAATAATATCAAATGTTGGAAAAATTTTGAAATTTTCTATGCAAGTTCTTAAATTATACTTTTTTTTTACAAAAATTTCAGAAAAAGAATGTACGAAAAATTGTTACTAGTCATTTAAGTACTAAGTGTACTGGTATGTTGAAAATATTTTCAAAATTTATGACGAGCTCTGTCGAAATACCAATGAAAGTTTTTCAGTCAATTTTTCCGAAAGAAAAATATGGCTATTGCATTTGTCTGGTACGATACGTTTATTTATTTATTTTTGTTTTCTATTCTCGACGGAAAAAATTAATTCCTCTGTTCCATACCGATCAAAATTACTCCAATTAAAAATTTTGTTCGATATTTTTTTGCGCCAACATGTCATAGTATACCACATGAGACCAAAAAAAAATTTCGCAATTTTTATCGTTTTTCAGGGGTTTTAAAACCACGAATAAATCGAATATTTCGAATTTTTTTGATGTGAAAAAGCAAAAAAAAATACTTTTATTCATTATGTCATGAAAAATTACAAGATTTCATATTTTTATTTCATTACGTCTGAAAAAATTTTAAATAATTGATTTTTTCCATTTTTAAATAGAATTTTAAAACTACTAAATAGCAAAAAAAATTGCGAAACGTTTTTTTGTAATTTTAAATCAAAGAGCGTTGGTCGAGAGTCAAGTTAGTAGCTACAAATTTTTAGCGTGTTCATTTGACATTGTTTCCTTTTTTTTTTTATATCCATTTTCAACTTTCGAAAAAAATCTAAAATTGAAACGCCCAGTGCATATGTGAAAATTTTTTCGAATTAAAAAAAAATATTTATAAGAGTTTTAGAAGGGTTTGAAAATTTTGAAAATTGAAAAAGTAATTGTAGGGGAGGGGTTGGGCAAGTCATGGCCAGAATAGTTTTTGAAAGTTTAGTCATAACCTCTAAAAGGGGAGGGGTGGGGATGCAACATACTAACATATCTACATTGTTATAAGTCTACGTAGTAGGTGAGGTACCTAGGTATTATACTGTTCTTTATAATTGGCCATTTAATCATAAATTTGGTACACTTTTTTGATTCAGTTTAAAGCACATACTGTGCACCATTGAATTACATTAGACACATTTTTATTTCGATCGATTTTGTGCTATTTTATTTTTATCTTGGAATGTTGTATGAAAAAATTCTATTGGTATAGACAGACTGGATATACGTTTTGTCTCTATCTTAAGGAAATCGTTTTATACATGAAAAAGAAAAAAAAAGAGACGCCTTCGTAATAGAAGGCCAAAACTCTGAACAGCAATTAAGAGAGGATTTTTTAGTTTTCAAATGGCAGCCCTCTGTTTCTTTATAGCTACACAGGTTTAACATGGAACATGGGTAAGGCGATTGACGGGTTGAGTTTCGAGTTTTTTTCCCTCTTTTTTTCTTACATTTTATTTTAGGTACTACTCTCTAAGGATGTAACAAATGCGCGAGCTCGTTCAATTTCGACAGCTTCATTTACACTGCTTCAATGGTTTGCGTAAGAAATAGGTTGTTTTGTGTTTATCGGAAAATACATTTGTCTTATAAAGATAAGGTGTTTATGTATAACAACGTGTAGCTTCCTTGAGTTTTGTTTATTAAGAAAAATTTATGCTGAAAATGGTTACCTAGAATTTAGTTTGCGGTGATTCTAAAGTTAAGCTTGGTTCAGCGTTCAGGTACATGCTTCGAATCTGTTAACTATAAACCGCATCATAGTTGGAATTTTTGATTTTAAGAAGAGTCCCCTCGGTTCATTGATCGCTTGGCTGCTCGGATTATGAATGAAGATTAGCTATTGTAGAAGAACTTTGTGAACGCTGCAGAGCTTCGGCTTTGTTTATTTATAGTTCCATATTGTAAAACATGGTATTGGAAGGGGGCGGGGAGAAGTAACTTTTTATTGGGTATATTTAAAAATTTTCTATAAAACAGGTTTGACCACGCATTTAATAGCGCAATGAAAGTAGCCGTGGCACGATAAAACCCTAAAACAATTGTTGATAAAATTATTTCCGTGTAAATTGTTTGATTTCCGGCGCAGCGGTGTTTTCTTATTTGTGTAAGTTTCTTTCGAAAAAGGCGAAAGATTTCTTTTTTCAATAATGAATTTAGAACAGCGCGTTGAAATCATAGTGCAAGCTGGATAGCGTTATTCTTTTGTAAAATCGGTTAAATTATTCGAAATGGAAAAATGAAATTAAGCGCGACCGATTTTTTTTCCTCCCCTCGCCACTTATCCGTCTAATCGTGGAATTCAATTTCACGAACGGACGCATAAATTTTATCGCTAATTGAAGATTTGTTGAGAGAAATTCGGATTGAAATTAACATTATTGGATCAATGGATTGGATACGGCTGGAAATGGATTGACGTACGGAAAATATTCGAAATTAACAAAACACCTCGTTCCTATCGATTCCATAATCATCATAGTGAAAGTTCCTTTTCTTTTCTTTTTTTCTTCTTCTTCATCTTCATCTTCATCTTATGCGAGATTCCGTGATTGAGTTTAAATTTAATGGTAAACGTCTTATGAAAAGCGCGAAAAAGAAAAGAACGAATGGAGAGGGGGAGGGAAGAAAAAAAAAGTTAATGGAATTAGTTTGAAACAGCAGATAAATTTTGTCAACTGCTAACTACATTACGATTACAGACCGGTTAAAATGAACTTTATACGAAAAGGCGGGCTTTTAAAGTTCGTCTTCGTTAATTTCATAGTAAGGCCAATTTACGTTTTATTGTTTTGAAATAGGCTTATGTTGATAAAGGCTACAGAAAGTTCAGCCTCTTAGTAGAAATGTTGTTTAAAAGAAGACATCCTCTATTTTTAGTTTTTAATTAACAAGGAAAATAAATGTTTTACCTTTGCGATGTCTGTCTTTTTAACTCTTTAATTCGATAAAAAAATACGTTTTAATTATAGTCATTTTAGGAAAGAAATTTAATTTTTAATTACAACGTTAAATCTGATAAACATTTATAAACTCGTCAGTTTACTATCTTTTGGCTATATATTTTAGTTTCGTCTGAGTGTTATATCGTTTCCATAAAACGAACAGATTTAAGAAATCGTTTGAAATTCGGCCTACTGAACTGGCTAATGAGACGAGAGTTTTACTCTTATACTATAAAAAATTGTTCGGATCAGAAGCCTTATTATATAGTCGATGCTTAAGAATTTTTTTTTCCTCTATAGACGAAACGAACATTATATCTATCTCGTTTTGGGTATACAATACATTCTTTCACCATTTTACTGCTGGGGAAAGAATCTTCGAATTTCATCATTCATTTAATAAGCTAATGGACCGAGACTTTAGGCGAATGAATATCATAAGTAACTTTCAAAAATCTCTGGTTTTTTGAATTAAATTGAATGAAAGCTGCAGTGTTTTCAACTAAAGACCAGACATTTAACTTTATGGGAAATTGTCTATTTAGTCAAAAAAAAAAAAAAAAAAGGAAACTTTTCCAAGTTGATGAGCATTGAGCAGTTTACATTAGAGTACGTAGTTGATAGCAGGTATATGTTTAGAGAGGCATTGAAATTTAAAAATGAGAATCTTACGTTATTTTCAAATAATAGCTGTATTAATAGACTTTTATTTCATGGGATACGTATACTGTCTCAATTTGGACCCCCTTAAACTAGCAACTGTGCAACAAATACCGAGTCTATGTGTTTGAAGGGACTGAGATTCATTGGTATAAAAATTTTTCAGCGTATTCGACTCTGTTTTTCAAAAAAACCGTTATAGATAGAATATTGGAGTTGAAACCAGAAAAAAAATTTTGTGTACAATGTAATGATGCGGTTGGTTATCTTGATAGGTTGATGGTTGAGCACGTAATGATCGAAATAATCGAAAAAGCTTGTTCCAAAATGTGTACAGTTTTTGTCAAAAATATTGGAAATTTATTTACACATGTATCCTTATTATTAGTGTCATGGTACAAACCAAATTCGATCTTTTAACGACAGCAGTCTCATCCTTCTATCTATTTTGCGAGGGGGCAGTCAGAAGTGTCTATCGTAAATCAGCACAAATGGTTGCCCATGTATTTTTTGCCTGGCATAGAGCCATATTTTGTATAGCAGTGTTGCCAACATTGAAAAAGTGATATTATTGCCTGATTTTCGTGAAGTATTACAATTATTTGAATTGAAAAAAATTATCGCAAGCCATTCTTTTTTCCTAATCTATGGTGAGGGTAGGGGCGATGCAATAAGGCTTAACATTGAAACCACTAAAAGGCACATCTATGCGTTAAACTAAATCAACATACCAAATCTTAACTTCATAATTTGGGCAGAGATGTGCGAGAAACGAACTCCAAAAATAAGAAAAATCTACAAAAAAATAACTTCTTTTGGAGTTGTGAGGAGATACAATGAGGCTGGAAGGTTGAGACCACCAAAAAGCATATCTAGAGCCTATACTAAATCCACATACCAAATTTCAGTTTCCCTGCTCAATTTGCAGGGAAGTTATGCGCGGAACAAACTTAAAACATAAGAAACCCACCAAAAAAAGACATTTCTAGTCTTTAAGGGGACGCAATTGGTCTAAAAAGTGGAAACTCCCAAAATGCACATCTTTGGCTTCTACTAACTCTACATACCAAATTTCAACTTCCTAGCTCAATTTGAAGTGGAGATAGTGGAGGAACAGCCTTTTTTCAAGTTCAAAAAAGAATAACCTTCATATCTTCTCCTCTAATGGACCTGGAAGGCTAATTTTTGGGTATGTTGTACAACTTTAAATTTTTCACTGATTGACTAAAAAAAGAACAATTTTTGCGGTTTTGGCCGCTCAGCACTCCCTCTCCCAAATTTGGGCATAACTGAATTTTGACCTTAAGTCATCCTCAATCATATGTATGTAATCTACCATCAAATTGAGTCCATTCACTGAATTGGAGTGATTTTGGTCAGTATCAAGCAGATTAAATGATTTTAGTCTTCAGGAGAAAAAATAAATAAAAATAAATATGTGATATCGCCAAAAATGATCGTAATGGTCATCCGGGAACCCATTTTGTTGATATACCCCACTCCGTCATCCGACGTTGATCGATAGACCATAGAAGCCTGATTTTCATTGACAACGATGACATAGAAAATCCAGCTAACATTGTATATGGATTGGATAGAGATCAATGAAATGAGTAAAAATGGTTATATGAACGTTGCCTAATTCAAAATGTGCAGGGCAATAATTCAAAAAAAATCAAAAATTTGTAGAAATATTTTTTGTGATTAAGGATTCATGCGCAATTTTTCAAGGTGAACAAAAATAGTTATTTACCATAACTGCCTATCTTCAAAATTGAAGGGAGTGCGGATTATATTGTTCTCCTTATTCAGTATTATCGATAGTAAAATTAAAAAATATCAATTTTGATTTGGAAAGACTGAAATAAAATTCATCAATTGGGGCTCGTGAAACTTTTGTGCACACAGCCTCTTCAATTTTGAAGACACGCAATTTTTCTAAAAAGCAATTTTGGGTCGCCTTGAAGAATTACCCAATAATCTTTAATCATAAAAAATATTTCTACAGATTTTTGATTTTTTAAAAATCATTGCCGTTTTAAATTTTGAGCCAGGTAACTTGTTCATGTGATCATTTTTACTCATTTCATCGGTTCCTACTAAGCCCTTGTATTATTTTTAAAAAAATATAAAATAATAAAGCTTCTATAGTGTAATTTTTTCATGTTGCCAACACTGCTAAGTATAAAAAAACCAGCCCCATACCGACCATAAAAATATGGTGCGTATGGCAATGAATACTTTTGACTGTTCCCTCATTAGATACGAAGTTATGATCATTTAAAGTTTTAAAAAATCCCGAAATTACTTAGAAATTTTGTATTCTTAGAAAAATATGAACGCCGTGTGAAGCACAAACCTCTGAAAGAGTCGCCACGCTTCTGAGGAGCTCAAAATAACCATATCTCATTAGAATAGAAAAATGCTTTGTTTTTGTTTTGTAGTAATTTTTTTTCAAAACTTAAAAGCAGAATAACTTAGTATCTATGATACATATCAGATCTAGTTGTTTCAACGACACTAATAATAATGATAAGTTATGAGAATAAATTTTCAATATTTTTGACAAAAACTGTAAAAATTGCACATTTTGGAACATGTTTTTTCCAGTATTTCGATCATTGCTCGCTCAAACATCAACTTATTAAGACAAATGATCCTATCACCACATTCCACATAAAATTATCTCTTTTTTTTTGTTTAAACTCCAACACTCTATCTATAACGATTATTCTGAAAAATAAAGTTGAATATTGAAAAATTTTCATCCTAGTTAGTGAATATTAGCTCCTTCAATTCAGAGGTCAGTCAAGCATACATCCATATATTCGGTATGTGTGGTATGGTTGCTGGTTAAAGGGGGTCCATATCCAGACGAGGCACTCTGTATACTATATTGAAAATTAAAATCTCAATGCGAATAATTTTTAACGAACAAGAGTAAGAAGCAATTGATGTAATCTTCATAACGATCCAGTAAGAAGTATAATATTTGCTCGAAGTTGTCCATCAAAAATGAAACATAATATTTTCCCAATTTTTTTTTTTCTAAACGTGATGAATTTTCCATCGTGAAATATCCACCCGTCCCACGTTGTTTAAAATTAGAGAGTGGAAAAAAATTTCAAAAATGTAGGTATAAAATTTCGTAAACTTTTGATCGATGAGCGAAGAAAATCTCGAATGAATGTAATAAAATTTCCATTCAACCGTTAATGGCTTTTCCGAGAATCTGTTAAAGGAAAAAAATCGGTCTAATACAACGTGTTAAAGTAAAGAAATTCAGCAGCTGGTAAATTTATTTTGGTTGGCCGATGAAAATTAATAACCATTTGTATAATGATTTCTTTGAAACTTAACGCGAAATAATGGTAGGAGCAAATATTTGCAAATAAAATTCAATTAAAATTAACTATAAGAACAGATGTCGAAAAATACGGTGTTTTCGACGCAATTATTTCTATTATAGTCTATGAGCAGATACGGAGGGAGAATAAGAGAAAGGGGTGAAAGAGAGTTTGTTTTAATTAAAAAATTAGACGGGGAAAAAAATTGTCTTTAAGAGATATCGCCTTCTAGTTTTTTAATTAAACTCAAATACCAAAAAGTTGTCGATAATTTTTCAAATATTCTATTCCGGTAGAATTTAATTTAACACGAAAAAACTTCAATTATTACTGCTTGAAAAAAAAAAAAAAAAAAAAAAAAAAAGTAGTTATAAAAGCGGTAAATGCGGATTAAAGCGATGACGGTTAATATTTCTTCGCTGATAATAGAGTAGATAAGTACTGAGGAACTGGGTATTATACGCGAGTTCAATGTTTAGGTGCAACGAGTGCTGCGTATACTACAAATGAAATTATTCAAATTACTTTCAGGTTGATAATACTTATTTACAGTATGGTAATGTGTTACAAAACAATAACGAATGAAAACGAAGGAGGAAAATCCCGACAAAAAATAGGGATCTTCGCGAAGGCAAGGTTACTGATGCAAAAAGACCAGTTCGCCGACACCGTAAAAAGAAATCTTGCGGAATGTGCGACTCGACCAAATCAATTCGCTCGTAATAGCGTATACTAAAGTTGGAAATACTTTCAAATTGAGTTTCTGTTTGTTTATTTCTCTTTAAAAAAAAAAAGCGTTGGTGTACGTAGGTAGTTAAAAATGTTGAATCTAGTTCGGTGAAAGTTTTTTCGAATATAAAACAAAATATCTATAGGTATATTTTTTATAAGGATTAATTTTCACGTTGAAAATAAAACGGTACGGCGATGGCTGGCAGAGGACTTTAGAGTATAAATTTTCATCTGAAAATATAGGTAGGTACCTGCATAATTATCATTTTCACGCGGGTTCTCTCATCGCCCTAATTATTATTGTTTTTTTTTTCTTTTTCTTTTTGTTTGTAAACGATTGTTAGATTTGACATACGCATGTACCTACAATTATTATATAATTTTAAACTGGTCATATTCGCTATACCTATTTTGAATTGGTAAATTCATCGTATGGTTTACGCGAGTCAAACCATGGAATTTTTTTCTTGCTGGCCGGTATGTATTTCACCTATTGTCGACCGCAAATTACAAGGTGGAATGTCTCAGTTTGATAATAGTAAAACAGCAACTATTAGACCGTTAGCGTTTTTCATATAAATGCCTGAAATTCCGCGCCGAATTCCAACTAACCTTCATATACTTAAAAGCACTCGCATTATCCTTATCATAATACCTAAAACGAGTTCAATCTTATTCATCGCTAAACGTTTTACAACTTCTTTATAACATCATTTTACATTGATTAAAACTTAATGGCTTGTGCGATTTCGTCCCCATTTCTATTTCGAAAGTTGCATGATTGAATATGCGCGTATGATATTTTTCATATACCTACTTACTTAGGTACATTTTCTCGAAGCTATAAACGATGTACATATATTTTTTTTCTCGCGGAGAGGCGAGGTGTAATTTGAATTTCTCTAGAGAGATGTTCTGAATCATGTTTTTACGCTTTCTTTCAAGGTAAAACAGGCACGTATATGTATCCGAAATGTGTACGCAATTGCAAAATAACTCGAAGAAATGTAAACGGAATACACTTACACTTGATAATAGTGCTTTTTTTAGTAATCGCGAATCGTGATAAGTATTCAAATTTTATAAAAGTAAATAGTTTTCTTGATAAATCAGCCTTGCGCTTTTCGAGGTTTTGATGTTTGTAAATTAAACACAGATTTTTTTTCTAGTTTTTTTTTTTAATCATTTTCACAGAGTGTAGGAAGCAATCAGTCGGAATTTCATGAAATTCGCCTACAAAGGAATATTAAAAGATCACTATCGAACCTGCAAGTCAAATTTTTACACATTGGATCTAGCTGAAAGGTGAAGATAAACGGTGGACGAACTTGAAAACTAACAAAAACCGTTCAAAAAACCACTATTTTAGTGAATATGATGAGGTTTTAATAGGGTTGAAGAGTCTTTATCTCCAAAACGTAGTTGTAGGATCCTTAATAAATCTAGGGATTGAATTTCGACCTCTGAGCTCAAAGAGAAGCTGGTTGTCAAGCTGGGAACAATTTTCAACGCTAAATGAGAAATTTTATAGCTATGAATTTTGACTTGAAGCCATCCCCACTCATATATATTAGATTCATCGCCAAATTTTAGTCTACTATCTGAATTTTAGCGACTTAAATTGATATCAAGCAAAATAAACGAATTTTAATATATGTTTTCTATGTCTTATTGTTAACGAAAGCTGAGCTGTTACAGACAATCTACCTATGACCAGTACTGTGGGGGGGGGGGGGGGGGTGCTAACAAAATATGTTTTGGGGTCCTAGAAAATCATCGAGACAATTTTTGGGGAGGGGTGCTAACAAAATATGTTTTGGGGTCCTAGAAAATCATCGAGACAATTTTTAGTTCGGTAATGTGCTTGGACGACTTTGGGTGAAAATTCAGTTATGCATAAATTTGGCGGAAGGGTGCTGACTGCTGAAGGATCAAAATGACAAAATTTGTTTGTTTCTAAATCAACCAATGGAGGATCTAAAATTGTATAATGTATCAAAAAATTTGTCTCTTACGTTAATTAGGAAAAATGATGAAGGGGCAGGGGAAGAGTACCCTTTTTGACCTTAAAAAAATACCTTCCTTTGTATATTTCTCCTGTGAATTGAGCTAGGAACTTGAAATTTGATATGTAGACTTGGTGGTGATCCTAGATATACCTTTTGGGGTTTGATTTTGTATACCGTTGCACTCCCTCGCAGCCTCTCAAAAGTGTGTTTTTTTTTATTTTGTGTCGCGCATATCTTTCCTTAAAATTGAGCTAGGTAGTTGAAATTTGGCTAGTAGATTTTATAAGAATCCTAGATTTTCCTTTTGTAGTTTTCGACGTCAGCCCCATTACATCCAATTTCAAGCCTTCAGACTACTTTCCAGACACCTTGTCTCGAGGAAAACCCCCATTCTTCTTCTTCTCATTATTCATATCTGCATTGGTCTTTCAACATCCTTGAATGAGATTTTTGCTTGTTAAACTGGAAAAATCTGGTTTACTTTGACAATATGACGAAGAAAATCAGTCTAAAAATAAATACACGTACTTTATATGTGTATTAAGCACAAAAAACTTGAGGCATCTCTTACACTCGTAATTGAGCATAAACCAGGAACCACATTACCCTTCTCATTGGAAATTTTTTGCTCTTTAATTTCAACTTTGGCTAGTTTTTGTGTACAAGTTATACAAATTGAAATATTAGCACAAAAAAGTTCATTTTTAGCAAGAGTTATAATCATAAATTTTAATATTAAACTATAACAAATTCTGACTTTTTAATAAAAAATTGTGATTTCAACTTCTTTACATGATTTAATTTTACTTTTCTGTAGACATTTCTACTTAAAATCATAAAATCAGCCATCTCTTACTAATTTTAACTTTTTTCATTTTTCAATTTTTTGATTAACCCCTCCTTTAAAAAGTTTTTGGGTGTGACTACGCAGAGAAGCAAATGATTACCAGCTGTAGATACAGTGCCGCGCATGTTTTAGTGTTAAAATTGGCTAAAATTGGCTAAAAATTGCATTAAAACAACTCTAACATTCGACTGTACCGGGTTCCAGTGGAAAAACTATGTATTTCGTATCCGTAAGAGTTTTTCTTCGTAGTCTTCTGGAGTTTGAGTGGTTTCGAGGTAGGTTTCAAAACGTCACTTTTAAGCCCCTCTCTTGACCATTGTACAAGTTGGGAATTTTGAATGCGCCTTTTTTGGCTTAGCTCCAATGGTACTTACATTTTTCCAGATCATTTTTTCAATAAAATCGTTCTCTAGCGTACTTTTTGCCCGATGGACTACAGACTAGTTGTGGGTAATGAGCACAAAACACTTATAGAAAATAGATATTTAACACGTATACTTACATACCTATTTCTAATAAGTACAAATAGGTAATTGTATTTCTTTATTTCTTCGAATTCGTTCCACTCAGCCTGCATTCAACTTTTATTTTATTTTCCGTACATTTGAAATTTATGTAAAAGAACTCGTGTGCTTCCGATTTGAATGGAAAATTAGACGGAATTTCGTAAAACTACAGATTACGGTGATCAAATTTGGAGATTTTAATAGACCTCTTTTTTTCCCCTTCATTTTATGAAAGACTCGTATTCAAAGCCGTAAGATTATCTCTCTTTTGTATTCGTGATTTGAAAATCACATTTTTTCTCCCAAGTTCATCTTCGTTGTATTCAATTTTACTGGATTTCCATCAGCTCCATTTCACAACGCGTATCGAAAAAAAAAAAAAAAAAAAAAAAAAAAAAAACAAAAGAAAGGAACC